>JAUBNY010000523.1:4294923-4305325 GCA_032275445.1 Crypturellus soui | reverse complement strand
GACACACTGCAGAACTGCAAAGGGTTATTACTTGTACTCCGAAATTCAAATGCAGTATTCAGACTGGAGTGGAGGGGTTTCATATGCATTAAGGGACACTTAAAGTAATTCAGGTCAAAAATATAGGTTGTTTTATTTAGAAGATAAAGGTGAGGAAAGGGAAGAAGGAGAGGGAGGAGGAAACAGACTGTTGCAAAAGTGGGATCTCCATAAAGAGCTTTTCAGGATTTTTCTTCAAATTGGGGTGAAATGTTGTTTTCTGAGTTTCAGCATTTCCTTGCAGGCTTTGTGAGGTCCCACTTCAAGCTGGCTGGAGACCAAGCAAACTTCTGTGAGTGCAGATATCAGGGCCCTGGCAGAGTGTATTTCACAGCTGGATTTAGGGAAGAGGGTGTTTTGGAATGGCTTCCTCGCGAAACGGTCGCCTTCTCCTCCCTCCTGCAGCTCGGTGACAGGCTGCTATGCTCCTCTGCCGCTGCCTACGCGTATCTGGGACAGGTGGAGTGTGGGAATTGCCTCCTGCCAGCAGCGCTGCCTGAGCGTGCACAGCAGCAGCAGCCGGGGAGGGGTGTTCTGAGAGTGCCAGCGCCAGCTCATACCCTGCGCATGATGCAGGGGCCTGGTGCGGGAAGGGACGAGCAAACCTGCCTCGCTGCAGCAGCCAAGCTGGGTGGCATCCAAGGAGCCTCAAAGTAGCAAAACTGGTTGGTGAAAAGTAAATCTGATTCAAAGCCACCTAAGTGCTCGTTATCTGCAGCGCTGTGCGATGCTGGAACACTTCAGGAAAAATGTCAAGCCAAGTTGCCTGTTGCGAAGAAATGTGCCCCCTTGAACATTTTGGGAGGCAGCCGGCGCTGTGGCCTGTGTGCATGACTAGCAAAGCAAACTGTGCCATGAATAATCAATGAAAACTATAGGTTTCCATTACCTGCAGTGCTTCATGACTGCGTGAGATAATATAAAAATGGCAAGCAGCCTCCTGGAAGTGAAATAAAACCTCTGTAGTTCAACTCTTGGCATTATACCCCTTCAGCAATATCCTTAAGCAAATTAGGGTTATGCAAGCTGTGAAATACCCAGCACTAGCCCTGAATGGAGTAAGATGCCAGGACCACGTCTTGCTGCTTCCAAAACTATCCAGCTCATCTTGGCAGGCAGGTCATAAATCTGCTAAAGTTTAATGTACAGACCCCAGTGGCAGGGAGGTAAAAGGAACAAAAATGAGCCAGAAGACTAACTCCCACCGGCGTTGCTGGAGCAGGCACTACCCTGGCAAAAGTCCTCGCACAGCCCCTTCCTCCCACCTCTCTTGAAGAAAGGGAACGTCCTGAGAAAGAGTGGAGCACAGTGCTTGATGAGCACAGGACAGCTGCTGGCTGGTACGGGTCTCGCCATCCCTCCTCAAGCCCCTCGTCACCCTTGGGCTTCAGTGTCCCTGTGCTGGCCTGGAGGATGATAAGGAGATGTGGAAGATCAGATGTATGACAAAAAAAAACCCATGGTGAAGGCCTCAGAAAGCAAGAACAGAGAGGCAGAGGCTGCCATGTTGGCCACAGTTTGAGTTGGCTGGTTGGTTTCCTTTCAGATAGTCCAGAAACCTGCTCATACCTCATTATTGTCTTTAAAACCTCCTTAACCATTGGATTTAATAGGAAGCTGCTGTTGGTATACTTTTTTTGAAATGCAAACACACATACATATGTGTGCACATGGGCCCCGTTGCCAGACAGAGTGCCGTGCTCAGCGTGCGCTTGGCAGCAGGCGGCTCACAGGGACAACAAGGTGAGAGCGAGAGCAAGAGCATCGGGTCCTGCCGTCTCCCTGCCCTCCCCCCACCCCACAGCCCCTGGAGAGAAGCCGTTGTAGCGCTGCATCATCAGAGAGTCATTAATTTCGAGTCCTTGGGCTAAAATTGGTCTTGCACAATAGATATGAAGCCAGGCACACGTGCAGTAATCAGCTTACAAAGGGAATGCTGAAATCTGATGTCTGTAGCTGTTCCCAGAGAAGAACAGGGCATGACCCACACAGCCCAGATCGCCATCCCAACATCCTTAAAGCCTAAAGAGTTTTGTTTAGCCCATGACAGTGATAAAGCAGCAGACAGGAAAACCTGATGGTGTTTGGATCTCATAATTCAATTCACAAAAGGACAGTGATATGCCGCAGTATCCCTAGGCAAAGGTTACATTAGATGATGGTACTACTGTAATTAAGGTGGTAAGCTAGCATCTGTTACAAGCCCCAGTTTTGTCTTTCCTCCTTAAAAATCCACACACAAAATTGGTTTGCTAGCTGCAACATTGATAAAGGAGGTCTGGTCCCAAGGTGGAGTTTCTGGTCAGATTTAAAGTAAATCAAAGGCGAGACCTTAAAAATAGCAGTGTTCAGCAAAGGAAGTCTCAATGATTTCTTTTCTACTTCATAACCACAAAGACAAACAGGGGAAAGAAGGAGTGCTGGAGGGAGAGAGAGAGAGAGAGGATTAAAACAGCTTTAATTTTAGGACTCATCTCATCAAGAGATAGTATGTGACACCAAAAATTAGTCCAATTAAAAATGTTTATAACTTAGAGTTACTTAATTAGCATCTCCAAAAGTTTTGAGATGTTTTCCCTGCTAACTTCTCCTCTCCCTGATGCATCCCAGCTTGGAGCTACCGTGCAGAAACAGGGGCAGCAGGGTTCAGAGTGGGCAAGGTCACCGCTCTCCTGGGCATACCCCAAACCTGAATTTTAGACTCTTGGGGCCAATCAGCTTTCTAGCAAAATCTTTATCGTGGAGGATCTTTAGATGCTTCTGGAATAAAATGGCAGTGGAACAGAGTTGACGGAAGCTGTTTCATATGTAACTATCACCGAGGCGATAAGGTAGGATTTGGAGACCTATGCCTTTCCACATCTGCAGACTGTTGTCCCAAGATGCCTCAACGGGTGAGTTTCCAGATGTCTCCACAGCACAGGCATTATTTTCCAGGGAGTACTGGAGAATTCCCATTTCTTGATCTCGGTGAACAAACAAATGAGAAGTGAAATCCAACGTAAGAAGGCCAGGGAGCCCTGTGAGGCAACCAGACAGCCCACATGCTTTTATCTGTAGATACCCCACACTAGTACTGGTTTTCTCTTTTATTTAGTGTTTTCTACCAGTGCCTTGGCATGGCTGGCTGGCGGTGCAGGGTGAGGCTGGTTTCCCTTTGCAAGGATGCTTCACTTCAAAGGCATTGCTTGATGCCCTGCCAAGGCATGGCATGGCCATGGCTGGTCCCTTTGCAACCAGGACAGAGCACTGATGCCTTCCGAACCCAGTGTGCAGGGTTTCTTCCCCATGCACATGTAACTGCAGCAGATGTCCTCCCATCCATTTTACAGCATGGAGAATACTTAGCAAATTAGAAAGTTAATGAGAAATGCCTCATTAGAACTACGCATTTTGCTTCCTGCAAGAAAATTGGTCCCAAAACAATCCTCTTCACAAGCTGCTACCTGCTCCAACATGGAGAGATGCACAGACAGACACGGAGCTAGGTGTCTTCAGAAGAGGAACCTTACTGAGCTTTTGCATTTCTGTTGCCATAGGAATGAACTTACTGCTTTCAGGGGAGTTTGGGGAGCACCAAGGTACAAGAAACCAATATAGAAAGACGCTGGGATGTGATAATACTGCGACAGCCACAAGCCACATAACCTGACAAATGGAAAGGCTGAAGAGAGTTTCAGGGGTATTTCTGCCTCACAGTATGGTCGGCTGCAGGATGGCATTTCGTGGCACTTCACCATGGTCACCCCAAACTGACAGTAGCTTCTCAGTCACTGCAGGGGCAGAAGTGCTGCACTGGGGACCTGAGATAGATAGATGAATCACTGCAAATGGCAATACATTTTAAAAGTCTCTGTCCTTATCTTTTAGCTGGAGGAGGATTCAGAAATATAAGCAAGGGGACTTGATGGCCTTTTTTCCTCTGTCTTGGAGAAATAACGTCAAGAGCTGGCTGATGTCTGAGTAATCCTCACTCTTCCTCCCCTCATTTTCCTTAGCCACTTTATGGAGTTCACAGAGATCATCCTTTCTGCTTGTTTTGCTTTGTAAAGGTCTGCAATTTTGAAGATGTCAAGTCAGAATTAACATCTCATCTTCCCGCCCAGACAACCATCTAAAATAGGGCAGAGGGTTATATAAAAAATGGCTAGATCAAACCAAAAGCACCCCCCATTATTCTGTTTCTAACATCTTGTGGCCGTGTATATGCATTACACCACGCATATGGGATATTATGAGCTCTGTTCTGAGGTCTTAAATGTAATAAATAATAATTTACATTTTTTGTTATAAATTTCTATTTACAGGCTATACCTATACAAGACATGATGCCAGACCGTTAAGACATCAAAGGTACCACAGTGCAGGCATCCTACAAAGAAGAAGTCAACATGATTTTTCCTGGAGCTCATTTCTTTACAGCAACAATAATAATGATTTTTACATAGTGTCTTTGATCCAGATTGCCAAAAAACTTTGTTCTCTGATTGAGAAATTACATATAAAATAGGATTCAATTTGCCCATCATTGGCATAGGTTGGAAGGATCAGCCTCTAATGATATTCAACAGCTCAAACAACAGTTTATCCACATAAAATCAAAGGGAATTTTTATGTTTGGGAAATGAAAGGTATAATCACCTTGAAGAGAATTTGACTAAAATAAGTTAGGCTAACATACTAATAATGTGAAAAGTGCTTTAGGATCTAGGGCGTTATTGCAAGTGTATTTGTAAAGAAAATCCCTCATGACAGCATCAGTACCGATCTTTGGGAAAAATGCACTCATCCCATGCTGGCCCATCACTCCCACTCGATGTTCAAGGTGACATGCAGTATAATTCACACCAGCCAGCAGAGAAGGCCACGCCGGTGCCAGAAATACTTGGCCCTGCAGTTGGATGTGCTCCCTGAGTCCCTTCTGCGAGCCAGAGGCAAGAGAAGATAGAAAGAATAATTAAAACTAAGCTAACAAAAAGAAAGCAAGATATAATATAACAAAATGTGTCTAAATACTGTAATTGTGGGATCTGCAGCACACTACATAGGAACTGCGGGTCTTTTTGGATAGTACCGAAGCCTCAGAGCTCCTGGAAGTTCATGGCTCATCCTGAAAACTGGGCTGTGCAGATATAGAGCAGGGAGAAGAAAGGACTACTGTGGCTTCTGACAGCCAAGCCTAGCAACACGATGTAACTTCTTTGCTTTATATTTCCCCCAAATTAATCCTTGGTCATTACTGGCAAATTAGCACAGTCTGGGCTAGGGGCAGACATATTAAATAAGAAAACTTGAGTGAACAGGAACTAGTTGGTTGTCATCAGAAAGGCAACCTTGTATCTTCAATAAGTCATGGGGCAGAGACTAAAGACTAACTGTCCAGATAACCACATCATAATCAAGACTGTTTCTTTGATGGACCTTCTAAATTATAAATTAACTTAAACACATTTGATCTTGGGAAACGAGTGACATTAGAGTGTTTTGGTGGTGGCAGAGGCACAGAGGGTGTAGGCTATGTCTATGTAGGCAAGCAGAACAGAAGCTGGTTTGTTTTCAGTGGGTTTAGTCCAGACTGGTGCTAGGCTGGAGTCCTGGCCTTAACACTGATTCACATTTAAAGCACATCAGGTGCACTGCTCATCTTCCAGCTCAGCTCGTGTGCTCCAAGCTTGTTACATGATATGAATCAAACTGCCATTTCTTCTAAGATTTGTTCCTGAGGAATAGCCTCTATCCAAACTAAAATGCCAATGTAGAGGTACCTTACCACGTCTGAGCCCCATTGCTTTAGCAATGGCTGAAAAACAACCCTGTCCTGCCTTCCCAGCCCTAGCTTTATTCCTATTTCTCCTTAAAACAGGCTCCTAAGCAAAACGCTGCTCTCTGGCTACTAAATCTGAGCTCTTATGGATAGTGAGGAAGCAGAGTAACAGTTTCTAATGTTTACAGAATAGAATGGGCACCCCAAACTGGGCTCATCTGGGCACAGTGAAGCAGTGCCTTTGAAGTGAAGCATCCTTGCATTACCGTGGATGTGGTCCCTCGTTCTGGACCAGACCAAACCCCTATAGGACACAGAGCCTAGGGAGCTGTACCTTGCACCAGTGGGGCTTTCCTCAAGCACTTGGCTTCATGCCTCTGCAAACACCATTACTCCAAAAAAGAGCTATACTTTGAATTTGAACCAGTCATACTGCATCGAAGAAAACCTTTGCTGGAAGACTCCAGAGATTACTAGTCTGCAGGCTGAACAATAGCTCCCATTTTGCTGCAGACTGCTGTTCTCTTCTGGAAGTGGTTAACTCTGAAATGATGTAAATACTATTGTCACCCTCTTTGACTCTCCCTACTGACAATCTTAGCATTCAGCTAAAGTACTTCTCCCAGAAATCCACATTACCTCTGAAAAAGCCAAGAATGCTTGCCATCCCCTCTTCAGCTGCCAAAACCCTACAGCTGCCTCCTAATTACCTCTGTAATGTGGTTCTGCAATCCAGTACGGGGTTCTGCAGCACACTGCAAATTGAAAATTTAAGGAAAACACAAAATAAAGAAATATCAAACTAAAGAACGAGGGGCACTGGAGCAACTATGTTGCTAATTTTCCTTTTTAATTCAATGAAAGCAGCTGGGTTTTGATCCAAAACTGCTGTGCAGTGAAGTGCCACACTTGAGCACAGCTGAATGTCAGGGATTCATGGTTTAAGGTTGGAGGAGACCATCATGATCATCAAGTGTAAGCTTGAACCATCAAAGAGAACCAAGGAACCTCCCCCAGTAATTTCTCTAGTAAGGCCAGAATTTTGAATTGCCACACGTCTTTTAGAAAGTCACTTAGACTGCAAGTTCTAGAGAGGCTACCATCATGGTAGCAAAGACATTTCTATGGTTAGCCACTCTCATATAATGTATATTTCTTTCCTCTTATCTGCATTTGACTTGCCATTGCTTCTACCCACTGGATTTCATAATGCTTCTTTTTTGCTTTTTCTAAATTAAAGTGTCTTGTCAGACATCCCTTTCCTATTGTAGTACTTCTATGCTGTTAGCAAGCTGTCTTATAGCCTCCTCTAAATTTTGTGAACTAGATCAGGTAGTCTTTCACCACAGGGAGTGTTTTGTAGACCTTGTTCTTCCAGCTCCCCTCTAAATACCCTCCTTGGAGAGTGAAGGTCTTTGCAACGAGAAGAAAACCTATTTCTTCTTCAAAGGTCACCTGTCCATCCAAGTAGAAAGCCAGTGTCCTTAGTACATGACTGACCTCTGTAATTATGTGCCTTTATGTATGAACAGAGAAGAAATGTCCACAACACACAAAGATCTGACCAACTTCTGATTACTTTACCCTAGCTCTTCTGGTGGGCTAATCAGGATGGCTGATTGAATGTGGCCAGCCACCTCACTGGCAGGAGGTGGAAGAAGGTAGGAGATGCAGGTTGCTTGCCTCAAGCTATTACTAATAGGCTCAGAGCGTGCCTTGCGCTCCTTTCCACTCTCCTCAGTGCCAGCATGCAGGTGCGCTCGCCTGACTAAATGGTCCTGGCTCATGCTGGGTGCTTAAAATATTTCCCCTTTCCACCTGACTGCACAGAACCATCTACATGCAGTTCCCAGTACATCCTGTCCACGCAGCAAAATCTCAGGGGCAGGCTCTTTTATGTGCACTTACTTACTTTTGGCACATCTGATTCTGGTTCCATGCACATTATGGAGTGGGTTAAGAAACATGCGAAAATAATAGCTAGGAGGGGAACAAAAAGCCAAAGCAAAGATTGGAAGAATGGCTCTGAAGGCTGGATGTCAGGCTGGCCAGGCATGGGAGGAGAGTGAGGTTTCTGTTTCCGGACGTGTTCACCCATCCTTGATTATTATACTGTGTGTTTTCCATATATCTCTTATCAAACCTGAAAATGCAAAGTGAGCCCTGTAGTTATAGCAGGAAACTAGAGTTTCCATCCTCTGAGTCCCATGGATAAACACCATACATCCAATAAAGTACTGCTGACTCGGCCTTTCTGGGTTGTGCTCATTCTGCTACAGAACATCATTAGACTGGGTCGAGATATTTTGTTTTCATAGCTTTTTAACCTTTTCCTTCCCAAAACAGTGTTTTTGTTTATTTTGGCACCTTGAATGTTTTCAAGAGAGGATTGATTTGGATTCACTAAAACATTTTTCCCCTTAATCCCATTAAATCAGTCTCTAATTCTTTCCAGGGCTCCCTTCTGTGGAGCTATTTCCTCTTGGAATCATTTACTTTCTGTGGACTGGGAGAATTAATGAGGCAGATTCAGCTCTCATTTTCATCACTGTAAGCCCAAAACAACTTTAGTGGCTTCCTGGAGTTGATCCAGATTTTACTGGTGTAAATGAAGTCAGAATTTGGTTCACTATACTTAATTTTGCTATGAGACAAAGAGATTGAAAACATGAAGTACATACAGGTCGGTAAAGTCCACTTGGAAGTGGGTGCAGTATAAAATTTCATTGAAACATCTAGTTTTGCATTTTCTCATTCGTAAGATGTGATAAGCACCATCAGTGTTCACATATAACTCGAGTAGCCGTAAGAAGTAAGCAAGAATGCCTGGAAACAAATTCAAGGATGAAGCATATCAGGACAGGCAGCATTGTCTGAAGAAACACTATCAACAGCACAAACAGAAATTATACCAATGCAAAGGAAGGCTAAGAAGCATAGTGAGAGATCAACAGGCCAACTCACTAAGTTCTCTGTGACCTTGAAGACAAGCAGAAAAACAGAAATAAGGGCAAATGGCTCAGGATTGGTATAAAAGGTTATAAAACAAGGACAGATAAAATCCAAAAGACTGGAAAAGGAGACATAACCAGCACAGGGCCATAAGGTGAGCAAAACCATATTCTAAATGAGAACTAATAGTCAGAGGAAGGCAGAGAGAAGAGGCTGGCCCACAGGGCCCGACAGTTCTCACAGAACATGGGTGAGGTGTGTGGGCTCCTAACAGAACAGCACTGTGCCTGGCTTCAAAAAGAAGGAACAAGAGGGAAGAGGGAGCTATGACCAGTCAGCTCAATTTCAGTTCCTGGAAATGCGCTGGAACAAATAATTGAACAAACTAATCATCAGCACCTAGGAAACAACAGAGAAGAGGAATAAGCACTGATGACTTGCCAGAAGCAAATCATGTCAAAATGACCTAATTTCATTCTGCAACGGGCCTTATGGATAGCAGTAGCAGCCTTATATCTTGACTTTAATAAGGCATTTGGTTCTGTCTCACTTCACATTACTAGAGGTATGCTAAGGAAACAGGACCTAGATAAATTACTGTAAGAGGGGTGCAAAACTGGTTGGAAACATGTACTCAGAAAGAAGGTATCTTTGCCAAAATATAAGGATGGATTGATTAGGGTTCAGCAGGGGTCTGGCCTGCTCTAGTTTTACTCAGTATTTTTATTAACCACTGGCCGATGGAATTGTAAGCATCTTTATCAGATATGCAGATGACACCAAACTGAGAAGAGCTGCAAAGACAGGACTAGAATTAAAAATGCTCCTATCATATTGGAGAAGTTCTAAAAAGCAGCATGCAATTCAGTAAGGGCAAAAGCAAATCCATGCACAGAGGCAGGTATGATCAGCTGCACAGGGACAAAATGAGGAACAGATGATTAGGAATGTGTGGAGGGGGGACAGCAACTCAGAAAGCTGAAAAAAAATGAAAAATGCCAGTCACCATACTAGGTCGTATGAAGAGGAAGAAGAGCTCTGCCTGTAAAATACATGCTTGATCCTTCTGCTTTATTGAGCACTGCTAAGATCTTTATCCAACTCAAGACAATCTGGAATCATGCCCTTGAGGTCCTTTCCGGACCTGTTTTTCTCTGATTCTGTGATGAATAATGTTAAATGAATATAAATTACCTCACAGAGGGATACTGACGTTCAGGCTCAGTGATGAATAGTGATCGATGACAAACTATCAAATTCCTGGGAGGCATCCAGTAGGGTTATTACTAGAAGCCGGTATTAGCTCAAGTTTTATTTACCATCTTCATTAATGATCTAGAAAAAGCATTAGGCAGCATGTTTATTAAATCTGCAATTGATGCTACATTGGGGAGATACAATTACAAGCAAGGACCGAAATATAACACAAAAAGGACAAAAAAGATATGGACCATGGGGAGAAATTGACCTCACTAGAAGAGCACACAGAGAGCACACAGACTGATATGTCTAGGAAGGAAATATTCCAAAATTAAGATACCCTATGGGAGGAGGAGACCCAAATGCAGAGAAAGACTTTGCAGGATTAGCATACAGGAAATTGGATGTGAGCTTGCAGTCTGTTACACCAACAGAAAAAGTCTCTAC
>JAUBNY010000523.1:4274328-4294823 GCA_032275445.1 Crypturellus soui | reverse complement strand
TCATTTTTTTTCCAGGCAGGAAAATCAGCCATGGTATTGGTATAAGGTGTTTTATATCAGTATTGATTGCTTTGCTTGGTTAAATATATTCCTGTCTACACATGAGCTTTAGCTGTGCCAGCCATCAGGAAAATATTACAGTCTAAAACACCCAAGCATGCTAGGATAAATAAGCTTGTTTTAATGTGCAAAAAGTATTATTAAAAGTAATAGGTAAAAAATAAAAAAGTAAATATAGGGGTAAAAGTAAGGGCAGATTTCCCAAGAAGGTTTTGCAGCAAGTCGCGGAACAATTTCCCAAGGCAGCAGGCGTGTTGCAGTTAAAACTAGAATAAAGAGAATAGAAGGAAACAAACCACAGAAAATAATACTGCAGCAAGACAGCTCATGAGAACCTCTTGGGCCTTTTCCATCTCTGGCTGCTGGGCACATATGAGGAGAGCACTGTGTGACAGCTAAGACATCACCCCCACAGTGCCTCCAAATTTACAACCTGATGGAAGAGAGTCCTCAGGAATGCTTTTTATTTCTGCCATGCAGTTGCAAAGAAATTAGAAACAGATTCATTTTGTGTGACCTCTCCAAAAGCAATGCTGCGTGACCCCGTGTCCTCCCTGCTGGTGTTCGCAAACAGGACATAGCCAGCAAGCACAGTTTCCAGAGCCATGCTGACATTCATTGATAATAGAGTTGCATAAGCAAATCAGCAAAATGAGCTGTGTCCTTTAAGCTGGGGGGAAGTCAGTGTTTCTCAGATGGACAATAGGAAAAATGATGCTATTTTCATGTTTCTGTTGAAGGTGTTACTGAAAAAAGAAAGAACAGCTATAAAGCTGCACTTGACAGAGTCCTTTAGAGATGAGATAAAGGTGAGGGGTTTTGCTAAGTTGTGATTTTGAGCCTTTTCACTCTTTGTCCAGCTGGCTTTTGAGATTGAGGTCTAGGAGTGCAATCGCGTGTTTGTCCCAGCCGATACTGGAGCGTGCAGGCTTTGAACAATAAGGCTTTGTTCTCTTGCCAAATGCAGCGATGCTTGTGCTGGTGCTGAGAAAAAAGGAACAAGCGCATTAGGAAGTCACCGAAAATGAAACGATGGCTCACTTCAAGGAGCGTAGCTGCGTGACGTGGCGATGGGTGAACTCTGCACGACATGAGAGACCACAAAGACGAGAGACCTTCAGCAAGATGCCCCTCGTTCCCCGCTGTCCCGCAGACCAGGCAACCTTGGGACATCCCAGCAGGCACCCGAGGCCCTGTGTAGGCGATAGCTGCTGGGAGCTTCAGCAGCGGGGACGATGCACAAACGCCACCGGGCAGAGCTTGTGTGGCGCTTGTGAGGTGAGGGCCATGGAAGCGCGAGCCTGCGGCGTACCGAGAGGAGGGCGATCCACCTCCCAGCCCGCAGCCATCCGCTGAAACAGAGGGAGCAGCGAGGGAATGAATTCATGAAGAAACTCGAGGGGAAAATAGGCAAGGGGAATAAGCACAGCAGCCCGGAAGGGTAAATTTACTGAACCGACACCCTTGATTTTATTCGGGCCTCTAATAGCAGGGTTAGCCTGGTAGCATTTGTTAACTTCCACAAAATGAAAGAATCTCACAAAGACGTTTCTTTTACTTGTACAGCAATGAGAACCACGGGGCCTTCAGTGCAAACACAACTCTTAGAAAGCAGAGCAGATGTTACCTTAAACTCTTCCTCAGCTCACAGGGGAGGATTAAGTGAGATGAAACCACAGGAGCAGCCCAGGTGGAGATTACTTCACTGGCATCTGAGCTGTTATAGGAGTTAGGGGAAAGGGCTGGTAGTTGTGCTTTATACACTGAGACCAATTATACTGAAAAGCATAGACTACAGTGAGGTGGAAGTTTAGGGGTGGGGGGGCGAGTAGATTAAGACTACATGAATGTGTTACGACCAAGCAAAACAGAGACATGGACAGCAAGACAGAACAAAAGTGCACAGAGCAACTAATATGGGTTCAGCACAGGGCTCCCATGAGCTAATCCAAATGCGTCTCAGGCCAGTAAGTGCACGCAGTCACTCTGTGCCAGTGCTCAAAAGTGCTGGGAGCAGCAGGAGCAAAGGGTGGGCTCCTCAACTCTCTAATTCTCCTTCCTCATTTTGCAGAGTTGCCACCCACTGAAATACCAAATGATGTATGAAATGAAAAATTGTTCCCCAACCAATGCATATAGATGGTGCAGAGAATATATGGCCATTACTTCCGTGCAGTAATATTTATCTATATTAATGCCTTGCTCGGAGGTAACTGGAAGTGCTGAGAATGTGAGCAGCAAGGGGATCAAGAACAAGAGCATGGAGGAAGGGAGAGCTGGAAAATAGGTATTTAAGGAAGCAGATACAGAGCCTTTCCCATATAAATCACGAGCTGAGTCCTGGCCCAGGTTATTAGCAACCGCAAGGCAATATTCCGGCACCCAAAGAGAATCACTTGCCTGTAAAGAGCAAATTCATTTAACAGAGAAATTTCAAGGAAGTCACTGGCTTTTGAAGCCTGCTTAGAGGCCTGCAAGAAATAAGCCAATGGCTTCAGTCCAGCACCTAGTGGGGAGGGATTTACACAGTGAGAAGAGACCAGCAAGGAGGGCACTCTGTGGAGCTGTGGGCACAGGTTGAGCAGCCGAGGGGACGGCAAGGCGCCTGCTCCCAGGACAGCCCCAGGTCTGGGCTGCAGCTCGTCCCTGGGCTCTGCGGGAAACACGGGCACTGCTGCTGTGCCCGAAAGGGCTGCAGCCTCCAGCCTCATGGAAAAGCCTTCTGAGGTTTCCCAGAGAATTATAATTTTTCCTACAGGTTTACTACATCACGCCATCCAATTTAATAGGAAATTATTGCTAGCCCAAAAACTCCCACGAAAAGGATTTAATTTTTATTAAATATTACAGGTTTTTCTAGACATTTCTTTTGAGTGATATTGGCTCTGTTTCCATTTAAATCTCTGCGAAGCTTCCCTCAGGACAGGGCTTCAAGTCTATTCCTTCCCAGAGCGCAGCACTCGCTCCACATTTCAGTCTAATATCAAACCACGCTCCACTCTTTGATGGGGGCTGATGCCTGTTGCTCCAGGCTCCTTTTCATCTTGGCACTGCAGATTATACTGTGCTCCATCTGATGCAAAAGGAGCTGTCTGCTAAGGCAGAAAAGAGTGCAAAGGAGATAAACATGTGAATTTAGCCTTTTTTTTTTTTCTCCTTTAGAGAGCAAGGGCAACTGTACCCTGTTAGAGCCAATGAACCCAATAGAGCAAGAACAATAAAACAACGAGGGCAGTAGAGCCTCTGCAAGTGCTCGCAGCGTGCCTTGGCCACATAACAGACTGCTATGAACTCACTGCAAGGACTACAGAGTCCTCCCACGCATACGAGTGCAGGCTAAAGATTACAGAGGCACAGTAACAGAGAGGAAAATACCGCATTCGCTTCCAGTTTGGGAGTGGTTTCATAGAAGCCCAGGCACGGAGGGGTTGGGTAAACTCAGTCCCGCTAGTGGCAGGAACAGGTCTGTGAGGGGATTCACGATGGAAGAGCTTCAGCTGAAAGCTGCTTTCCTGCAGAGCCTTATGCTCGCTTGGTGTCTTTGGCTGTTTCTCCCAACGTCAGGGTACAAGTCACAGAGCTGCAAACGTCCTCCCCTCCCTGCATGCAGGAAACACCAGGCTGCCAACCCTGTCACATTGCCTGTGACATGAGTGGCAACTCAACTCCCCAAATAAGAAACATCAGTGCTTTCTAACAGAGCAGTCCTCTGGTTATGCTACGTGATGTGCCCAAAGGGTTTGCCTGGCAACCTAATTTGTAATCTCTGTGCAAGGCATTGAGTTTCATAAGATGCTGGCCAAGGACAATGTCAGTGTTTAGCAGACAATATTTAGCACTGCTGACTCACTGGTGCCTGCATATGGGACCACATATGGAGAGGTCTTCCTGAAACTGTGTGGCGGAGAGTAGGTGGGCCCAGCTGAGTGTGTCTTGCAAGCACCACTATCCTTGCACAGAAGTGCCAGCTTGCAGTACAGACCCAGCTGCCAAAGACAGGAGAATTAGCAAGCGACACACACTCAGCCAAAGGAGTAATCGTGCTCAGCATTAGGGGAAAAAAAAAAAAGGCTAGACAGGAGCTCAGAACTGCTTAAAATTGCAGATAATGAAGTACCTTGCACTCAAGCAGCCACAGCCCAAAGAATTACCATACTCCGTATGTTCAATTTGCCTCCTCTCATACACATTTTTACCTCCCTGTCATCAGAACAAAGCAACTGGAAACTATCGTAACTACTTTTGCCCTCCTAAAACTTCTTGACTACAGTTATCTCTTTTGCTCTGCAGAAGACTGTGGTCTGACTTGGCCTTCAGATACCAGGGAGTCAAGAGGAACTGCAAATATTCACCCAAGGACAGGCTTGGCACTCTGTTGTCTGAGGCACTTTGTTTTGTCTTTGAATGATAGTACATTTCCATGACAAAAGAATATATTTTAGCATAACACTGAAGATGCTCTGGAGATGCCACAGAAACTCAGTTTTCAAAAATAATGACTGGGAGGACTAGAAAATTCATCTGCTTTCTGACCAGGGCTTTCAAACAAGCATGAGCTCTAAAACAGCCAGTCTCAAGTCCACACAAACCCTACAGCACACAGGACAGCACATGGGAAGTATTACTTAGTTTGATGGGAGTCGCCAGTTAAAGCACATAAGTCTGGGATAATGCTCCTGAACTTGAAGTTATCCCTGCTAAGCTTGTGCTAACCTGGGATACCACACTGACCTTCTGTTCACCCCACAGTCAATCCCACTGTCTAGTAGGAAGTCCTTTGGTTGATAATTTGTTACATGCTACTGGTGGATAGGAAGGTCTGGCATTTGTTACAGAAATTTAACCAGATGGAACCTAAGGTAAGGATTTTAGTTTTGTTTATGTTTTACAGGTCATGCGTTTGGTCAATACAAAAGTGTTGCATACCTACCCAAAACTCACTTGCACGCACTCCCTGTTAATTCTATAAAAATGTTACAGATCAGTGCGAACATCTGTGGGTGACATGAGAAACCTCTAGGCACAAGTTGAAACTTTTCACAAACTTGGTGCGGAAGAGAATTCATACCTCTAACATTATATGGCAAGAATATCTAATAGTACACAAAGGTCACAGATCTACTGATGAGCTGAAAAAATGTGTGACCAAATGGCCCAAATTAGCAGCTAAGTCTCCCCTCCTCTGATGCTGGATGATGAAGTGAGCTGGGGCTCTGTGGCCATGAAGTGACAGTCGGAAACAGGGAAGGTTGTGCGTGAGTCCTAAGGTTAAGGAAGACCGTAGGCTCAGGGGCTCTCAGCTTAGAAAACAGGAGAAAAATTTTATAGGAGATAAAAGCAGAAAAATGGGCGCAAATAACCCAAGCATCTAAGGCTGGGATTTGCAAAGACTCCCTCTGATGTGGGCACCATGGAGCTCCCCACATGCTGCCCTTCCCTCTCCTCTCGCCCTGTGGGAGTTGGGGTCATGTCACTCAGGACCAGCCAGCAGGTTTCTGCCTTGGTGGTGTGGCACAGCAAAAACATGCTTAAGTTGCTTGAGTCTTGAGTATTAAGCCATTCATGTAATGTGGAAACTCCTAATCGGGTCTTTTTTTTTTTGAAAAAAAAAAAATTCCTGTACAACATGTGACTTTCTCCACTAATCTCATGAAAACTGTTGCAACTACTTAGAATACATCTCCACAAGTTCTCCCTAGAAAATCCTCAAATGCTCTTCTCTGAGAATGTTTTTATTTAACCCACAGAGAAAATAATTTTCACAGATTCCATAAGTACTAGAATTTATGAGGTCTCTTCCACACCCTAAATATGACTTCAAAATTTTACTGGGATTCTGTGAATGGAGAGTTTGTTAAGGAAAGTTGGATAATCAAACATTAGCACTTGATTCAGTCTTCACCTTTCCAAAAACTTCTAAAATATTCTAGCCTAATATTTTCCTTGCAGGTTAACAGGAGATGATTTGGACATATTTCACTTCAGTCAGCGAGAGCTCTGCACATAGCCAGCCCTTTTAACTCAGGAGGGTCTGAATTTTGGCACAGGGCAAAATCCCTGAAATGTCCAGAAATCCACATGTTCTCTGCAACCCTTGGGCACCTTTCAGTGCCATCCCACCACGCAGGTATGGGTGGACCCAGAGGACCCCCTTTTAGGAAGCACTGAGCCCCCATAGCAGAAACAGGCATCATCAGTGTCCAGAGACAGCGCACATATAAAACTGCTATTTATGTTTGAAATATCTCAGTTGCTAATAATATACTTAAATGAGGTGTCCAATGAGTGGTGAGAAAATACGGGTAAAAACTTAACTTTTGGATTTTGTCTGCTCAAACTCTTTCTCCTAAAAGATACCAGAAGTCCAGCGGAGTGAAGAAATCAGGAATTTAAGCAATAGCCAGGAGCATTTTTGTAAGACACAGAGAAGCTTTTAATCAGCTGGAAGATGGCCCATTTCAAGGTACTGGGGTGGAAGAGGGAGGGTTGCCTGTTGCTCAGTTCCAGGTGCCCATGGGCACATGGAGTTACACTATCCCATACTCTCCCCATCCCTTATCCAGGTTATTTATTGCCAGGAACTCAGAGCCACGTCAAGGGATCACCCGACGCTTGCCCCGCTACTTATATTTTCCCTTTAAGCAGCTCCTCGTTGCTGCTGCTGTGGCCCAGACCCGGCGCTGGGCAGACCTTTGGTCTGACGCACAGTGGCCTCTTGTATGGTACCCCTCAGCATCACCCCTCTGCGAGTGGCGGGAATACATATGTGGGTCAGAGAACAACAGGGAGCTTTCTGCCATGGGGTGGTTTGGAAAGCTCACAGGAAGCTTCTTGTTTTACAGATTGCTCACTTGATGGATGAAGCACTGCCAGCAAGTGGAGCGCTGGGGCAGATTCTCACTCTGTTCTCCCTGTCAGCACAGAGCCCATGAGCTGGGGACACTGGATCTAGATCATTAAAAAGATCTAATCTCTGCTGCACGAGTGCTTGCATTTTGTATTTCAGTCAGCTTGGACAAAGAAAAGAGAGGAGTGAGAGTGGTAAAGAATCACACTGTCATCACTCTTTCCCTCCTAGTTCCATTTTTCTGGTGCAACACTCTCTAAAAAGTACTGGGACTACCTTTGGGAGCAGCAGTCTTTCTGCTACTGCCATCACACCTCCTTCTGATGTCCCACTATATGCTTGCATAAAAATCTGCATTCCAGTTGGTGGCAGGGAACACTTGCTCTCAAATGCTACAGCACCAACTGATGGTGCATGGACTACAGGTTATCTGATTACAGGATACTCTTTCTCTTGCAGTTTGGTGTGCTTTATGCTCTTCCTTTGTATCTAACGTTCTGCAGTAGGCTCCAAGTGGAAAAGGCAATGCATAAGTTAAATTCCTGGACAGCTGCAGAAGGTTGGAGGTCACCTTCCTGAGACACTTTTTAATATGCATGGAAGTGCTGAGCTGCACACTGGGTCCTGTGTGGTGCCCAGCTCTGCAAACCCTTCCGGTGGCACAAGAGAGGGGCAGCAAATGGTGGCCAAGGGAGGGTGGGAATGTAGGACAGGCTCCAGCATCGAAACTCACATCTTGTGAACCTACATTTTTGGACTCCTTGGCCCTGAGCAATCACTGAACAACACAGCCCCCTCTTTGTTTTGGCTGTGTAAATCCCTATAAACAGGGTACTTATTCTTTTTTTTTTCTTTAACGTTCTTTGTGGTCTCATGAAAACGCCGGATGCTGCAGAACACTGAAGCATGAAAGGTCCCTCTCTTTATCCTGTCCTCTCTGCCCAACAAACCCACTAAAAAGCAACCACCAAATAAAGTGCTTGCAAATACCTGGACCCACGGTCTTGGCGATGGAAAGTTCCCCAGTTATTCATAGCTCAGAATTGGCCTGGGCAGCAGCTGTGCAAGTTTCCCAGCTCCCCCCTGCCAGCACTCATTGAGCTCGACCCGAAGGGGCCCAGCTCACCGTCGGCTTTCCGCGCTCATTGAAACCCTTGGCAGCGCGGCAGGGTCTGCCGGCCAAGCCACCAGGCACGAGTCTGCGCTTGGTGAGGGGCGCGCAAAGGCAGCGCAATGTGTGAGGTGGTGGCTGGGGCTGCATGGCCCACGATATCAGGGAGGGGACAAACCACAATCTTCGGAAAAACATTTCCAAGCCAATGCTGCAAACAGCTTTGTGGGCAAGAGTTAAAGCTTTTCATCACTGAAACCTTAGGTTCCTGTTTACCAAACATTTGTTCGCTCTTTGTATGTTTGAATGAATGAGGAAATGAACCACAAGGCTGGGCACAAATGCCAGAACCCTACTTAAGTATGTAAATCACCCTCATTCAACTTTCTGTGCCTACTTTGGGGCTGGAAAACAAATCCCTCTCCTTGGATTTGTTGGTTCTCGTAGGATTCCGCAGCTTCCTGGTTCATGGCAGAGCCACTGTGAGCGCAGCCTTTCCTTTGCTGGCGGCAAGATACAGCAGCCCCAACACCATTTTTGCAAAAGCAGGCGACTTGCTGACCAAGCGTGGTGTTTCCACCGTCAGTCCTATCCCACCTGGGACCCAAACCCCACTGGAGAAAGCAAAGAGGGAAAAGAGACCTAAACGGTCCTCTCCAGCCTCAGTGCCTCCCAAAGCACAACCCTTGCCAGGCACTTTTGCTACAGACTTCTCCTCATGGTTGAGCAGGTTTTTCTCAGCAATCTCTTCCTAAGAACTGAACGCCCAGAACTCAGAAAACACTTTGGAGTCCAGGAAAAGCTCCTAGAAATAGACAGCTACCCAGATCTGCAAGTGGAAACGGAGTTTGCCCTCCCAATGCAGCAGAAACAAAAAAGTCCCTGGAGAACATGCTCCTTTCATGGCATTAGTAGTGAAAAGCTGCTCTCCAGTTTGCCTGAGGTCTCAGTTATAGTTGTGGGACCCTGGGTTGGCTCAGGGAAGGCTGAGATTTCATTTTTCAGCTTTGGGAAGATGCTTGGCAGGAGAGGCAAATTGTCCATCTTCACCCACCGCCCCTGTGCGTGTGGGCGCTGCACTTGCACCTGGGGCTGCTCCCGTGGGCCACCCCCTGCGCAACGGGCTACCGGAAGGGACATCTGTGGGTGCACCCTGCAGCCAAAGGCTGCGCAGCGCAAGTCAAAAGCTCCTTTTGCTTTATCTTAATGTGATTAGAAACCAGCTTATGCAAAGCCAAAGGAGAGGGAAGAAAATTCACCAAACTCAATCATTGCAAAACAGGGCAGCCAAAGAGTGTGGACCTGTGATCGAGGCCTCTCCACTCTTCCCTGCACACGGGGAAATGCCTCTCACACTCAGCAGCAGCACAGCGAGGCCACATAGCCTTGTTTTGCCTGGCGTTTGCAGAGGGCTCCCTGCAGGCAGAGGAGCAGTGTGTTGCCTCTCACCTGCAGCAACGCGTTCAAGCACCCCAGGGCTGAGCACACCAGCGCTCCTGTCCTAATGAAAGACCAGTCCTGCACCCAGGAGAAGAAATGGGCTCTGTGTTTCTGGTGAGTCTGTCATTGCCAGCGCAGTAAGCGCTGCCATCCTTGTGTCTCCACGAGCCCCACCAGTGCCAGGTAGGTGCGGTAGCTCTGCATAACTGTCCTGCAAAGCTGCAGCAGCAGTCACAGCCACCGACCTTACCTCGTGCTCCCCTCCAGTATCTTTGCCACACTGCAGCAAGGCTAGCAGTGGCCTTGAAAAGCAAGCCAACTGGCAAGATAATAATAAAATAAAATAAAAAATGCGGAGTGGAGGGGGCAGCTCCTCCTGCACGGATGCTGAGGCTGGCAGAGCTACCCATGCACCCCACGCAGCATGTGCATCTCGTCATAGAAGCACTGGGCACTCTCCAGGCCTCTCGAACACCCTGATGCGCGAGTTGGAATAGCGACCATCTGAAAACCATAAATCCTCCCGTCAGCCTTCCTTTGGTCAAAATTCCACTACAAAAAATTGAAGTCCTTAATTGGCATCTAGCCCTGAAAACGCTGGCCCTCCCTGGGACCTTTCTGGCTTCTTTCTTGCAGCAGGTATTAACATCTCTCCAGCTTCGTGCTTAACCCCTTGCAAGCCCTCTGTGTGCATATCCCCCATGTGATGTGCGCCCCTGTTTTCAGAGGTGAGGAGAACACAGGCACTGAACTCCGGCTGAGATTTAAGCCGGTACATACCCAGCACACACTCAGCACCATGCATTGCTAGCTGCAGGTGGGCACCCAAAACTGCAGTACCTCAAAACACTACCCTGAGGAACACAGCTCTGTCATATGCAAACATTCATGCATGCACATGCACACCCTACACAGCCACGATAGTAAAAGAGAGAGGAGACAGTCTTCAAAAAGCTAATTACACGCAGCACCTACTTAACTTTCCCAGTGCTGCTTTTCTAATAAGAGGAGTTGAAACAGATTCTTAATACTCTCAAGAATGATTCACCCCTATTTCCTCCCTTTTCCCCCTCTGCCTGCAACACCCTTTACATTTTCATTCCTTAGTTGGCTGCATGCAACTCGACCTTCTATTAAAATTCAGGGTGGGTGATCTGACGTGCTATTAAAATTCAGGATGGCTGCTTGAATTCATCAGTGGACAGTGATGATCCTGGTAGTTAGTTTCATTATTTATTTTCTGCCATTCCACAGAGGCTTTTGCATATCACCCCTTCAGCTTGCTGAGAAGATGCACTCAACCTAACTCAGCTCCTCATTAAGTACCCAGGAACACCTGGAAGTTATTTGACTATCTCCATTTCTGCTGCCTATGCCAGTGTCCCCATCCCCTGCAGGGAGCCCCTCTGTGATGGTGTCAGCAGAGTAGTGTGCTGCCATCTCAGTCACTCATGCAGGAGCTGGATCTTGGGGCACCTATCTCTGTGCACGCTTCTCATTCACCCTCTCTGCTGAAGTCCTTCTGGCTGCTGGTGGGGCCATGCTCTTCCTGGACACCTGGAAGAGACACCGTAAGGGTGTCTAGATGCTTTGATCCTGCAAACACTGTTTCTGTCATAGGCTGCACAGCTAAAATACCGAAGAGTTTGGTCCAAAGAAGTTTAAAAGGCCCTTACCTCATATCCGTATAAATGTAGTAACAGTGGTTTTGCTCATGCACGCAGTTTCCAAGGACTGTGCATTTGGCCTTTGCTGCACAGATGTTCCCATTCCTAACCATTTTTTTTCACTGCTTTTTAATCATTATTATAGCTATTGTTATAATTACTTGCTATGATTAGTTTGTGCAAGCAAGGGGCATGCTCTGGTCCCACGATAAGACCCATCACTGTCCTGACTAGCAGGAAACAGCTATGCTACAGCCAGCTTTCCAGTTTGAGGGAGTCTGGCGAGAAGCCTGGTGGATGAGGACCTTGCAGTACACCTCTGAATATACTGTCCGAGCAGCCTAAGCGGTGCACAGAGATACAAAGGCACCCAAGTTTCCACTGATTTCAGTGAGGGTAAGAGACCAAAACGCCTTCATGTGTTTGAACTATAATGCTAAAGGTCCAGGTTGAGGACATCAGAGGGTCATGCAGGCAGGAAAACATCACTCTCTACATAGGAGTTGCAGCCCGAGTTTCAGGCAGGATGTGACATGTGACTAAGCAGACAAGCATGGAAAGTGACAGAACAGAAGAATAAAACAAAAATTTGCAGCAAATTCAGCAAGGTTTTCAACTCACTTCTGCCTGTTTTACCATACTGGAGGACTCAGAGACACATCTCAAAGATTTTAATGCATTTTTCTTAGCTTTGTTTTTCTGTTTCATGTGCCTCCGAGACATTCATATCAAGAAAGTATCACTGGTTTGAGCCATCTCCTAAATTTTGCACTAGTCAGGAATTTATATACCACCAGAAGCTCAGATTCAACTTCATTGTCCCTTCCAAACAACTTCCTTGAAACAAGGAAAAGTGTAGAAACAAATACAGAGGCAAGTACTTATAATCCAAACACTGAGCATCTATGTGTGACATAAATTAGCTACTACCTCCACCACATACACATGGAAATCTGCCTTGCTTCCTCACTGCCATGGAGTAGGATTCTGCATTGCATGTATTCACTGTGTCCCATTGGTCATAACAAGCTACAGGACTGCATAGTCCTAACTGAAAAATAATAATGCTACTTTTTAATTGGCAACATATGCATATATAGCAATCACCCTGCTCCATCCTTTTCCACTGCTGAGGAAAGCAAATCATTTGCAATTTTTCTTATACAAAAGTGACAGTTCACTTATTGTTCATTATGTCTGGTTTTGTGAAAAGGATCTCCCCCAAACGGCAGCTGGCAAGATCCATATCATACTTGCTTGGGTTGGAGTGTGACCAAGGCCCAGCATCAGCAGCCCAGACTGTCTTCCCCAGACATCCTGGGCAAACTCTATACTTCAGGAGCCTCCACCTCTTCTTCCAGGACCTCCACCATGAGCTCACAGTGAGCCTGCCTCTACTACAGCACGCTACAGTGCCCTCAGCTCTGGATAAAGCCTAATAAGCACTCGTTGGAAGTGAGTGCTACAACAGCAGCTTTGTTACTGTATTTTCTCTAGCTCAATCCACAAATATACATTAAAAAAAAAAAAACCCACAGGACTGGCACTGCTAGAATGCATCTCAATTCACTCTTCATATTCACTTCCAGGTTTGTGAAAGGCCTTTAAAAACATGAACTTCCACTGCAACAGTCACTGCCTCCTTGCATTACTTTATTTTGGAATGGGTTGCCCTGTAAAGGATTAAATAGCTTTATGAAGTGTATAACTGTCAGGTCATTTGGCTAAGCTGACCAAACCCACTGTCCTATGGTCTCTGTTACATTTTCATTAAACCTAAAACCATTTAATATTATATGCTATAAATGGCTTCAGGGAGTTCTAATCTAAATAAGACTGTTGAATTAGAGCACAGAACAGCCTGACACACTCTTTGCAAAAACATTGGAGCACCCAAGGGCTCAGTCTGGCCTCATAGAGACACAGCATTTCTATGAAAAGGCTGTGAGCTGAATAAGCATTCTGGGTATTAATATGCAAAGTAGGGCATCACATATGGCTTATGAAACACCTATTCACAAGGATTAAAGATCTATTCTCAAGCCACTGAGCTTTCCACTACATCAGAGCCACTAGATTTTAAATTCATTGCCATAACACACTTGTTGGAGAAAAGAAATTGGAAGGCTTCCCTTTTTATTAGCCTCTTGCTCTTAACTATTAAAATTCAACCTCATGCCTGGCTTCACTAATGACAAGTATCAAAAGACTGAATCTAGACTTTAGATCAACACATCCAGACTGCACAACCTGTGGTTCAAGGTGAGAAGCTCACATAGGATTAGGGCAAGCTGCAACCAGATGGAAGCAGTGGCCATCATTGGGGGTGGTTTCCCCAAGCCAAGGCTGACAGCAGTGTTGTTCTAACACACTAGCTGGCCTGACCTGGTGCATCACGTCCTCTTCTGCCCAGACAGAATGATGCATAACAACAGAGCAGTAGGACCAGACGGGTCCTACTGACCTATGACAACGTGGTCTAGTCCCACCGGCATCACTAATTAGCATTCAAACAAGGTTGCAGGCATTATGGTCTGTATTACACTTAGAAAAGGACCCTAATGCAGAGTGATGAAACCCTCTGTGGTCTTTTTCTATGTATTTTACTTAACTGAAAGTAAGTTTTTTATTTCTAGTCATATATATATAGAAAGAGACAGAGTTTTAAGTGTGTACACACACACACACAGAAGTTGTTTGATTTAGTAACAGTTCTCTGTTGCAGGGAAGCATCATCTTGCATTGCAGTGCAACATCATCCATCCATGCTCTGCTATTGAAAGTTGGATACCTCCTGGCTGATGAGAGCAGTTTTGTCATGACAGGTTTGCTCAATATGAAAGAAATAGTTCAGGGAACTGATCAGGATTATTTGCCCGGTGAACCACAGTGTTCAACTTCTCTGACTGCTAGCTCTGATCTGTGCTCCAGATGGAAAGCAAAGGTTCTGGTCTATTCCAGTGTATCCATCCCTATTTTCAGAAAACATTTCACTAAGTAGGCCAAAAATGTCTCTCAAAGCTCAAGCTTTAGAGGATACGTTTGTAAGGCAAGACACACGTGAAAGGGGTGACCAGCTGTTCTACTTTCCGTGGTACTGTCCTAGTTCTTAGGGAGCCAATCTGCACTGCATGTCCCAGAGAGCAGAGAGGCCAAATGTCCTACTTTCTCTTCTTGGTGGCCTATTTGTCCTACCGTGGGAAAGTAAGGTATATGACTACACACATTAGACTAGAAGAAACCCTCCTTGTCACAGGCCTGCATAAAAGGCTAATACAGATGCAAAAGGTCCAGAATGCAAAAGGTCCGTTTTGCTGTCTGTCAGTTCAGACTCCTGTCTTACAGTGTGGTCAGGGTGCAGCAAATATTGATAAATGTGGTTTTCTTGTCCTCCAGTTTCTCCTTCACTCTGAAGTTTCACCTTGTTAACACATGCAATTCACCAACTCAGTCTCAGCTAGTGTGAGCATATTATCGCTTAGTCCTGATTCAGCAAGACAGCTTCATCTACACTTAAGCCTATCCCTGTTCAGTAGGGCAATAAAGGACATTCCTAAAGTACTTTTTAACTCTATTAAGCATGCACTTAAACTTAAGCATGGATTTAAGTGCTTTGCCGGACTGATGCCATGGTGAAAAAAAAAAAGGCTAATATATCAAAGGAGCAAGCTTAGAATTGAGAAAATTTTAGTTCATAAACTTCAAAAATACACTTAGATACAAAGAATGTCTTCCACAAATGCTTGACCAGCAAAAAATTAACCCACTCTATAAATATGCTGCTCCCCACAAGTGCTAGGGGAAATCTGGGCTTCAACAAGGCAATGGATGGACACAGCAGCTTTCTGTATTGTTTGTAGTAAATTTTATTCAACTAGTGAACCCTCAGTTAGAACCACCACACACTTTTCTCCAGCAGCATTTGCTGTCAATCTCCTTTTGCTCCTCAAAAACACAATCTGGGAAGCCAGCATGGATAAGCTTCACAGTAGCTCTGACGACTTTAATATCAGGCCAGCAACATCAGTTGTGCAGACAGTGGGAGGCGGAAAGGAAGCAAGACCATCCATGCGCTTTATCCATCAAATATTCATAGCCATCCATGAAAACTGTGTCTCTAAGTAAGAATAGAACCTGAACCTCTCAGAGCTCATTCAACCTTTTAGAGGTAGGCATCTCTGTTATCAAAGTTTCATACAATTACCTCAAATCTGTCTGTATATTCAGTTCCCATGGTACTAATGACTACACTTAACACAGGTCCCTTTAAGATCTCACGCAGTCCAAATGCTGTAAGGCTGTGTTTCCTGATCTTTTTTGTGTTACATCTTGGTAGATAAAGAAAGCTGACCTGACAGATCAGATCTGCTGTTTCACACCCTCAGTTTCACACCCTCTGCAGTCACAAGCTGTTTTGCATTTCTCTTTACTCTGCAGTTTCAAACTTTGTAAACCTTGATCAAAACTTTCATCCTAAAGCAGCAGGGATTTGGGGGCAAAAACAAGAATCTACCCACCAGTCTCACTTCAAAGCCTCAGTTTCATCGCCACTATCAATTACATTACATTGCTTTTATAAAAAAATGGATAATGTCCTTTCGAAGAAGACAGGTTGCCTCCTATGGGTTGGCATCCTGATTTTAGCTAAAGAAGAAATAAACTTTTCAAAAATAAAGGGTTTGGAAATACAATCCTTCTGCTTACAATCTGAAAAGAGGAAAATCATTATGGAATTTGCTTGTTAAGAGCAGACCTCACCTGTTCTTCACTTTCTATATTGATAATAACAGTGGCTTTAGTCATTTCATTGCTGCAGACATTAATAGCTGAGAATGGAAAAAAACAACATCTGAAACAGGGTAAGCTTTTGATGCTACCTCCATATGACAGCATCGAAAAAAATCCCACCACTAGTGAGTCACTAGTGTTCTGCACATACCCCTGACAAGAGCAGGAAGTGTGGGCACACGCTATATATAAAACCTAGTCGCAGTGAGAAGTTTTCAATTCAGCTATACGGCACTCCCTCTCACACTGCCACATCCCATCCCCACTGTGGTCCGTCACACATCTGCAGGTTCCTCAAAGGCTCTGGCGGGGCTGCTTGCAGAAACGTCTTTGCACTTCCTGGCAATATGGGATTTCCTTGAGCACTATGAATGCTTGTGAAAGAGGCAAGTGAGCACACTTTAACACCCTCAGAGGAGCAAACAGGCTGCAGCAAGGCATCAGGGTCTCGATCTTGTGGGAAGAGCGTGACTATTGCAGCCTTCTGATCACTCAATAGCTATTAACCAGCAGACACATCCAGTGACAAGGGATGGAGAGCCACAGCCAATAAGGACAGGAATGCTCCGCTGTGCCAGCACACAGCTGGAACTCAGGTGTCACTGGGGTTTGGGTGGCAGGCAGGAGGGAAGACAGTGACAGGGTCAACCCAAGAGCAAGTGGCACAGTCCTGCAGGGCAACCAGTGCAAGCCTCTGCCC
Source organism: Crypturellus soui (assembly GCA_032275445.1). Classification (NCBI taxonomy): domain Eukaryota; kingdom Metazoa; phylum Chordata; class Aves; order Tinamiformes; family Tinamidae; genus Crypturellus; species Crypturellus soui. The sequence continues at coordinate 4,278,210 of JAUBNY010000523.1, read as the reverse complement.
GACATGGTATCAGGACAAGCCCTGCAGAAAGAACAGGCTGCTATTTTCTTCAAAGGATGCCTTTTTTTGGCAACCGTTGTACAATATGTTGCTATCACCCTTTGTGAGTACTCTGTAATCTCCTCATTCCCTGATAGTGTTGTTGTTCCAGTTTCCAAGGAGTAGACAGGGAGGATTTGTTCTTCTGGAGTGGGATAATTCTTCACAAGGGAAGAAATGAGTGGAGACAGACTCAGGAAATTCTTCACTTGTCTATTTTTATTTACAGTGTAGTTCCTGCTATTACCTTGAGCAAAAATAGCACAACAGCAAAGCTGCAGCCAAGTTTACTTTGCCTTTCTCCAGGCCCATCAAAGCCAGCACCCCACTCCAGCTCCCCAGCACGGCAGCCTCCAGCCCCAGGGACAGTTTTCTCCTGCTGCTGCTCCCTGGGGCCAGCACCACTCCAGACCCGCTAAGGTCAGCAGCAGCCCTGGGGGACGGATGCCAGCAGCAGCCCCGACTCGTCGCGTGTCTGACAGGTTGCACATCATGCTGGGCAGCCTTGGATGAAACAGCGCTCACTGCTCCAAGCAAACCTTATCCGTGTGCACTTGATAGTCCTGATACAGCCGATAGCAGCGGTGATCCTGCCTGGTGTGCATGGCCCTTGTGGTCATCCCCTCCAGGGCTTTAGAGACAAACCATCCTGGTTTAATAGTAGCCAGCAGAAGCAATAGGTTGTGATATGACTGCAAAAAAAGTAAAGTAAAAGTATAAAGCCTATATAAAGTACTGGTGAAAAACAACAGGAAAAAAAAAAACTCACAGAAGCTGTCTTGTCTCCATTGATAAAAGCCTTCGGGTTGAGCAGTTTCCAGATTTCCAACAAAGTTACATTACACCTGCCATGACAGGTGCAATGACAGGTAAGAAAGAACATCTGGCAACATCTGAGCTATCCAAAATCTTTTGCATGGAGCAAAATCACAGGCTATTTTTAAATACTTCTCCTTTAAAAAGCAGCTGGCAAATTTCACAGCAAACCTGAGAGTTTTGGACATCATCTTCAACTCCATCATGTTTTATCTTCAGAAAAAAAGGCAGTGTGCCTTTTACAAAGCCAAAGACCTGCCAACTGCTTCTCACTTCCTCCCCAACAAGGGCGTACATGTAGGACAAGATTTTCAAAAGCATCTCCAGGCATTAAGCTCACATCTCCTGTTGACCATCAATGGGATGCTGGCACCTAACTCCCTTAAGCTCCTTTAGAAATCTCATCCTTTGATGTCATTTCAAAGGCTTCAAAGCTAAGGTTTGTCTCTTTGAGACGGGAAGAAAGGGAGGAGTGCAGGAGTGCTGAAATAATTCATCTTGAGGCCCTTCGCCTAGTACTCCCGGTGTGGAGCATTGCTCAGGGACACTAAGAGCATTGAGAGTCATCCTCCGCCGCAACTGCCTGATGGCACCCGGGCAGACCCCCTCGCACCACCGTAGCAGCCAGGAGCCCCACTGAGGGGCAGGACCAGGCCCGGAGATTGGTGAGCAACCATCTTCTCCTCGGAACGCAGAGGACGGCACGCAGCTAAGCCAGCAGCGGTAAGGAGGCACCTGCAGCCACGGCTTGGCGTGCCAAAGGAGAGCCAAGGAGTCAGTGTGCTCTGCAAACAACTTCCCTGCAGATATCACTCACATTCATCCCTAGCTTATGACCAGTAAGCCAAGGCATGGCAAGTACAGAGGACTTGCTCAAGGTCAAAGGCAGAGCCTCCTTCTCCCAGCTTGTCTTCAAGCACACATTCTTTCTTTCCTGGCCATACTTTCACCTTTCCTGCATCTGTTTTGCCTGACACTGAGCAGAAAAATCCTCTAAAAACATTTCAGCCTCATACATAGGCTATAATTGTGGCTATAATTTTCACGGAAATAAGCAGCTGGATAGGGTCTTCACAAATGCTTCTTCTGAGGAAAAGATATTGAGCATCAGAAAATCTGGTCTTCAGCCAATGTCACTCCCCAGTATGGATCTACTGGGTCCACTGGGCTTTAATGCCTGTGATGCTGAAGGGTTTTTTCTATGATTATGGTATCCACAAGAGTCCTATTATGACTGGATTTTCTAAGGTCCAGTAAGATGCGCTCATACTCTTCAGCATTATAATAGTTCAATTCAAGTCAGTACCACCAGGGTAGTATAACTCCATTAGGCAGAGGGGCAGAAATCAGTCTTAAATAGTGCCAATATTCACTGAATGTTTTTTTTTTCTCCTATTTAGTATTTACCTTTGATTTTGCCAATAAAACATTATCCATGCAAAGCTCCAGGTACTTCAACCATGCAACTAGCACAAGAAGAAGCTCTCCCAAGACATAGCAAGTGCTCCCACTTTGCTCGCTTCCCCAGTGAGGCAGGTTCCCAGGGGAAAGAGCCTTGTTCCTGAACCCAGCGCTAGCTGCAGCTCATCCCTGCCCTTGCAGGCCACCTTTCCCTCCCACTTACATCATTTTTGCAGGGAGCAGGACAGGCGCCGGCTCTCATTTCCACTGCAGCATTCCAGCCTGACGATAAGGAGGATTTATTTTGATTATGGTACCTAGACACTCCAGTCAAACAACCAGGCCCCCAGCACGCCAAATGCAGGGCGAAACAAGAAACACTGAAGGTCACCTCCTCCCTGGTGAACTTGCAGTCTGGGAGAGAGTTTGCACGAATACCTTAGAAATGTAAATATCATCCTACAGTTTACTAATGACCTCAGCGATTTCAAGAGTGGGCTTGTTTACCTTATGAAAATCCCCCAAAATAGCACAGCAAACAGAGACCTTACATGCGCTCTGCAGCCTGTCACCACTTTGTCATCCCCAGGGTCCCACCTCTGCTCACGGGGACAGTGCAACTCCTCAGCATGCCCCAGCCTTTTGCCATGGAGGGACCATCATTTCCAGGCAAAGCTCTCACTGCTCCTTCCTTCTCTCCTCCGGCTTTCAGGGGACCAGGCTGCATTGTGCCTGCAACACAGCCAGCTTTCATGTCAAGAAAAGGAGGGGAAAAAAGTGTATTTGAGAACTTTAAGGAAATAGGGATTAGTTGGCACAGCTGCTTATTTGGCTGTGTTTTATTGGCCTCAAGAACACATTCATTGGAGGTGGCAGAGATGCCATTCACCCCAATGCGTGCTGAGATGTGAACTCCATGAGCTGCTGCGGGTTACTGTCCTGCAACCATTACTCATGAAACTAATTCTTAGGCACCTAAGAAATCCCAGCAAAGTCAATGGAAGTTCTCATGTAATTAGATACTGCTTGGACCTCTTGCAGCAAGCAATGCATGGGGAAAAGGGAAGCCAGGCTCCCCATAAGTGAATAGGTATATTGTTCCTGCTTGCCTGCCTACAGTTTTATGAAGTGTAACATCTTTCATAAGATATTAGAACTGGTTGACATTTCTCAGCCAACACTTTCAAAATTTTTTTTCAGCCAAAAGTTGCCTTTTGAAAACCTTCTGGTGGAATTTAAAAGTGCCAAGTTTATCAACTTTTTTTCCCCACAGAAAATGTCTGATTTCTTTGACTGCTCCTATTTTTTTCTGCACTCCTCCAACACAAGAAAGGAAAAAAAAAAAACAATAAACATCCTATTACTTATAGGACAGTAGGCTGTGATATAATGTTGATAATCATTCAGTAGAATTTCCTCAATTTTTTTTTGCTTTTGTCAAAACTCTGATCTAATTTCACATGCTTCAAATGTAAATTTCTTTTACAGAACTTTTAAATCAAATTAGGGATCTGAACATTGCCAAAGTCTGGGAGATGAGTTGGGTCCAGGTGGTGAAGCTTGGACCAGGACCAGCACCCCACAATAGCTGGATCTGGTGGGGAATGGGTTCCTCCAGAGTTGAGG
>JAUBNY010000523.1:4227162-4254036 GCA_032275445.1 Crypturellus soui | reverse complement strand
CAGGTGGGAAGCAGCTCAGGATGGCCTGACCTCGTTGGCATCGCAGGGGAGACATTCCCAGTGCTGGGTTTATGGGGTCCTGCTGGTCCCAGTGAAGACAAGGGAAAAAAAGTCCCTTTTAAGTTCCAGGAGAGCGGGACAGTGTGGTGCACTGTCATTCTGTAATATTCTATCAACTGGAGAACGCCCATTGAAAGGCACAGCCACAGGTATGATCTGCAAAGTATCTGCAGCTGATGCATCCCCGCAGGAGCTGCTTTCCTCATGATGGTTCACCACCAAAGGGTGGCCCAGGTGCTTGGGTGATTTCATGTCCACTACTCAGAGATTCACATAGCTCTTCATTGCCACGGGGAGTGGGATGCCTCTGAAGGCCTAAAGCAAAATTTGAGTCTCAGATCTCGCTCCTCTCACTAGGAAGAGGCATTGTAAAAAATCTGGGACTCTTTCTAAACTCCCAAAATAGGAAACTGAGAGCAAAGTGCCCTGCTTGCTGTCCCTGTTCCTGGGCAGCCCTACTGCATGCTTTTGCCCTGTATGAAAGGTATGACCCTTGCCATATTTGTAGCTCCTTTCTGCAAACATGCTATGAATTCATGTTCTGTGTACAAAAAGTTGCAGGTTGCTATCATTTTCACAGCATGCTGACTTCACTCTAGTGCCTTTGGGCAGAATTTACTGCACTTTTCCAATGCTATTTCCTTAAGCACAGCAAGATCCAGGCAGTTCCTATGCCTTTTCTTCTCTGCACCAACCAATCTGCAGTATGAGAAAGATGAGATCTTGAAAATGGACAATTAGTGTCCTTGCTAATTATCTGTACTAAATGTCGTAATTACAGGCGTGCCTGAGGGGGCCTTAACCAAGCAGGAGTTAGTGGTGCTAAGTGTTGTGTGATGCAGCTACAAGTGTACAAGTATTCCAAGAGGACTTTAGTACTAATGGGACTCAAGTTAGTTTTCAAAGGGGTAAATTAAAGAACTGTGACTGCCAGCTACCAGCTGGAAAGCAAAACTGATATTATTGGAACCCTTCTAGGAATTTAACCTCCACATACTCATCAGATCCATTCAGGTTTTACTTTCTAAGGCCTTTGCTACTAAAAGCCTTGAGAAAATACTCTGTAATATGTGAGCTACACATTTCCAAGTTTTGATCCCACCTTACAATTCCTCATAGTGTTTTTCCTCCTTCCTTACAAGTGGTATAACCATGATTTCTGGGTTTGAGATCCACATGAAAAGGAGATTCTCCAAGTTTGCTTAAATGAGAAGTGAGAAACTCTGTAAAAGATCCAATTCTTTGTAAACAAAGAAGTTTTGGGGAACATGGATATTGCCAGCTGAAGATCTGCAGTTAAGGTAAAAGGGATTACTGAAATTTTGGAAATACCAGTTGAAGGAAAAGATCTAGCAAGTATGCAAAGGAATAACATTTTGGTACAAGAATGTACTAGGAAGACTATAAGTTTTTTTTTTGGGGGGGGCAGAAATTAAAGAGGTAACACACTACTAAGAAATCATCATCAGTAAAAAAGAAATCCATTATTTATGGGGAAGACACACAATTGTACATGCAAGGTCGAAGAAGATATTTGCATTGAAGTTTCCCAAGAGACAGGAGAGCAGAGAGTAATTGGTTGTCTAGACATGGCCCCTGCTCCACCACTGAAATCGCTGACTGAATAGGAACATTGGCTACATTGGCTGACCAACACATTGGTCACGTTGGTTAAACACAGCGACTTTGTGGACGTCAGAAGTCAGAGCTCAGGTCTGTGTGGACAGGGATGCAGAGATGTGGAGGAGGTCTCTCCTCACCAGGGACTAAGCTATGGACATCAAGCTGAGACACCCAAGGCCTGAAACTCTTCTGGAGCACCAGGCAGCCTCCCTCCTCTAAGGCTTGGGGCTAGTTTTAGAAAACCTAGGACAAGCTACACTTTCTGTATGGTCTAGCTTTGCTTTCTGCTTTATTAGATATATTTTTGTATCTGGACAGCAGAGAGGCAGACAGGCCAGTAGAGTCCAAGGAATTCGGCTAGAGCAAGATCCCATGGCCTGAGGAAGAACAAGACACCTTCAGTGAGGTGGCAGGGAGCATAGAGGAAAGGACACAACTCCAAGGACCCTCTGCCCAACCACTCAGCTCTCAGCAAGTCCAACAGAGTTTTAGACAACACCAGTGCAAATACACCTAACCAAAGAAACACAAGCGTGGACCACAGGCCCTTACATAGCAAAAGAGACACTTCTCCTCTGACAAGTGGATTTGCTAAGGTTGGTAAAAGACAGCTGATTGCTAATGCCATCAGCAGAAGTCTTCCTGTAGATGCTGAAACCACCATCCTGTTTTCATCTGACCACAAACACAAGATCCACCCCCAATGGATCGGTCAAGTTCATGCTCTGCACTAATGCTAGGCTGGCTGTTCCTTCCTCTTCTCACTCCCACATGCACATTGAGCAAACAACAAAAACCCCTGCTCCAGCTATTTTCTCCATGCTGAACCTCCTTGGTCTTTAAAAAGAAACAAACAGGAGGAAAAAAAAAAGAACCTAAGTTCCCAAATTTTTGCAGGAAGCTTTGATGAATGTTTGTTTTGCTTTTCAATTTAGTGTACGTGCTCTGTGAAGAACTGGAGGGCATTTCCCCACTGAGGAAAGCATTTCCTTTCGAGTCAGAGGCCCCACAGTTACTACAGTTCTCAGTGTTAAAAAGTACTGCCACTGTTGAGAGGAGAGAGAGAAAAAATGATTAACAAGGATGAAAATCAAGTAAACATTGGCAGTTCAGGTAAAAACTTTGTTATTAATGACAGTGTGCCAGCATATTAGCCTCTTAAGGACTAAGTATGAACTTTACTCACTCTACCTTGAAATATTGGAGATGATTTGTCTAACACGTGGGTCAAATACTCATATCCAGCCTATATTCTTCACACTAGTTGAATACAGATCTCTCTGCAAAAGAAGGTTTGCAGTATTCATTTATTACTACAAGTCTCAGTTACTGGATGGCCACACATCTCCTAAAGCTCCAACCTCCTAACTCTCCGGCAGTACACAGTTAACTGCTGCAAACACAGAAAAATCACGAAGGCACATGAACCTCTCTGTATGTGGTGCTAGGATTGTAAACCTCAGGTTAACCAGGGGGAAAAACGTGTGTATGGGATACGATACACGATATACAAAGAGAAATGGTGCCTGGGAAGCACTCACATATCACAAAAAGCAATTTGCAGCCACGATGATGGGTGTGTTGTTAAAGGACGGATAGAAAAGCTTGAATGCTCTGTGGGAAATGGATGGAGAAATCAGGACTAGTCAACTCCCGCTGCGAGCCCTGCTGGACTGGCATACTAGATGCTGTTACGGCAACTGCAGGCTATTGGTCACCACCACCAACCTTTCGCACGCTTCACCGGGGGAAGGCCATGGGTTGTTTTTGTTTTAATCCCCAAGGACATACTTCCTCTGCTTTAGCACTTCCACACAGCTCGCAGTCTGCGCGCCCAGCTCTCTGCACTCTTATAAACACATCCATACACAGCACATATTCATTCCTGCTCTGTACTCACAAAGCAAAACATAAAGCCATAAAATGCCATTAAATGCCTTTTTGAACTCCAGCTGTGGCAGTTTATGGAAACGTTTGAAAACTATTATTTTTTGTGAATACCCTTTGGTCTTGGGCATGCTATCTCTGTTCTGAACATTGATTCAGGATGAGATTCCTACTACGCTGCTCATCTGGAGTAGTGCTGTACTCCAGGAGCAATAGTGCTTTCCATGAGCCAGCTTGTGAAGCATGTCTGAACAGCGCGAGGAGACTTGCCTCTGTACATGGGAAGCCCACTCAGGTCAGGATGCTAAGCCAGTAGACTTGATCCCAAAACCACATTTCACAGACAGCTGCCTACACAAATTCCCCTAACAATGCTCTTGGTAAGACTTTGGTCTTCCTCTCACTCCCTTGACCTGTAGACTCCTTTTCATTATTTAACGTCTTCTTCATTACAAGGACCATTACCATAATCCTTCTCTTCTTGAGAAGATCACCTGCTTAAAATAATATGGCACTCTCATTGCCATAGACAGTTCTAGAAACTGCTTTTAGCACATTTTCTGGCATCACTGAATAATTTACCCCATTTACAGAGGAGATAAAAGGACTGCAATAGTGACTTCTCCAAGGTCATACACAAAACTGTGGCGGGTCTGTGGCAAAGCACCAGGTCATTTTGAATTCTTCTACATGGCTTGTCAGAAATTTGTACAGAAATCTCCAGTTTCCTTGCTTGTCTTTTTGACCTCTTCTCAGTTCCACCCACATCAGGAGAAAAAAAGGCCTTTCTTAATTTAATAAATGTGTACGTCTTGTTGCCTTTCCATAATATAATAATTTGCCCTTTTATAACTGAAAAAGCCTGTAGTTTGCCAAAGCATAGTCCTCTGCAATTGTGCCAGCATTACAGTAAGTGATAGTACTTTAGACTATTGCTAAAGATATAAGCATATTGTTCAGTGAGATAATTGTTGTTTTCATCTGGTTGCAGTTAATTCCAGCATTGCTCTTCCTCCCAGGTTACTTCTTTCCACTCAATTTTTTTTTTAGAACCTTCATTCTGTAGAGGAAGAGGTTATTTATAAGTAGGATATTAATTAATTGATTTTATCTTTTTTTCATTTCTGTATTTGCTTCCTTATTCAAAAAGCTTTACTTTTATATTGTTATAAGGAAGCAAATATACTGGCAAGGAAGTTTCTGTCTATACATTTTCCTAGCATACTCTGCAAGATGACTCTAGAAAGCCATACATAGGATTGGTTTGGGATAAAATAATATTTTTTTGCACTTTTCCTAGCTTTCATAGGTAACTGAAAAGAAAAATATTAAATACTGAATGCCATTTGACAAATAACCACCAGTAAACCCAGAAATCAGCCAGAAACAGAAATGTTTACTGATGAAGAAAGCATCGCTCCTCCAAGTATCTCAAAGTCTCCTCCAAAGATAAAGAAAAGTCTTATTTCACAGGTGGGGAAGATGAAAAGCTGGAAGATTGAGTGATGGGTTGCAATTCATACACTATGGGAGGGAGTGACTGCACATCCTGCCCATGGGATCACACACTCACCCAAGATTGCTGATAGCACCAGGCACTCACCTTCCTCCATACCCGAAAAGGTCTAAACCAGCACAGGACGGATGGAAGCGCTCCAAGAATACTTTTTTCCTTCCTCAAAAGTCCAAAATATAGTCACAAACATGTGCTGTACCACACTTATGCCTAAGGCTAAGCAGGAGAGAAAAACAGTCTTTGCATTACAGAGGTGAAATAGAGGAGCTCTCTCCAGTTCTTTGCGGGGTAGAGAGGTATGGACTGCAAAGGCTCCTCTGAAGAGTGACTGGCTGCAGCACACAGCTGCTTCTCTTTCACGGATGCCCTAAAATACCATTATTCTGGAGAGGAGCTGGAAAGGCAGAGCAAACTTGCCATGGTGGATGCTCTTTCCATGGCTTCCTGTTGTGGTAGGCATGTTATAACGCAGTTTGTGATAGGCAAGCCACGTGAAGCATGCCACAAGCAAAGGGACGCCCTCATCCATGTCATGCTCCATTTGGTAAGTGGAGGGGCCAGTGAGGTACAATTCACAACTTCTAATGTTTCCTTTGCTCTGTATTTTAGCACCTTCCCCGCCACGCCAGCTCGTGCTGCTTGTGAAAATGAGAGTAAGGTTTCTGCTTCACAGGGAACCTAGATGTCTCAGGTACTGCAGTAAAGACTTGTAGCTAGTGCCTGCTTATATTTCATTTTCAGTGGACACAGTGGATTTTCCATCCCTAACAGCTTGCATCTGGGATCCTGTAAGACAGGGAAAGTCGTTTTTCAAAGCCAGCTGTTTGCCACAACATGAGCAATTGCAGTGAGGTTGACATGCTTTGCACAGCTCAGAGAAAAAGCCCCTCAGCCTTTCTGACAGCCAAAATGGGGCTGTAAAAGAGACTGAGGTTGGAAATTTATATAAAGACTGTTTCTTTAGCTTGTAGACTGAAACCTGCCAGATCGGCCCTGGTGGCTTACAGTTTCACCCAGCTATTCAGATGTGCAAAGCTTTTCTTTTTTAATCTATAGTCTCCATCCCTTGAAGAGATGTAAGACTCTCTCTCTTCCTCCTGTTTTCTATTCCGCTCCTTCCCCAGGCATTCCCCTGAGGCCCCGTGTCTCAGACTTACTTCATCTCTTTTTGACAAAGAACAAAGGGCAGGTGGTGCCCGCAGAAGCTGAATGAAAAGATGGACATATCTAGCACATGCCAAGAAAATAAACATGAAGTCTCCAGAGCTCCCGGATCCTCTGAAACTGTGAGCAACTTGCCACTTTCTTCTTTTGAATGTCCTTATTTTTATGAGCTCAAAGAATAAAGTATTGGATGTTACATAGCAGCTGCCCCAGGAAATAATTCACTCATTCCACTGCTGCAGACTTCAAGGAAAAAAAGCAGTGAAGGGGAAAAAAAGCCAATTTCTCTGCAAAATATCCAGTTTCCCAGCAGCTTTAACAGTCTAAATGAAAAGAATGTTTTGGTTTGGTGTCCCTCCAATTCTCGTGGTTTCGTTGAGGATTTTGGAGAATGCATTTAGTTCTTCGCTAACTGCAAGAACAGATTTATCCTGTAGCCATGTGCCGAATGATTATACAGGCCTAGAGGGAGTCTGAAAGCATAAACATTTACTTCATAAAAGAGATTCTGCAGACAGGAGGCCAGAGACGGTTGACTCTGGGTAATCATTTGTGTTTCATTTTAAAAAAATTCCATGTTTGCCAGAAGCCAGAGCGGAGACATGCACACACTTCAAGAACAGGCCTTTGCCACAGTGGACAGTGAATAAATCCAAATGCACCTCGGAAGGAGGCAGGATGCTGGCTGAGCCCTAGATGCAGCATTTCCAACACAGCCATCTTTAGTGCAGATGTGAAACCAGACCCATGCTCACATCTCGCTACGCAGTGCTTTGCCTTGGCGTGGAATAAACAGATGGAGCCATAGCCAGGGAAATCCCTGGAGCTTTATGTCTCCTGTCCAGATGCCGTAATGAGATAGACGCTCCTACTTTACCTTTTCCCACAGTAGGAATACCAGTGGGGACTGGTTTCCCCTTTATGGAGCTGTTTATTTTCACAAAATTTGTATGAATGCAAAATTGCTGAAATCTCCACCCTGCTGACAAATTTGATTGCATCTGCCAGAGCTGAAAGGTGCTTGTCAAAGACTTTCTCTAGCTCGCTTGCAGAGCAAGACCCCACAAGCCTGGCTTTCCTAAGAAGCCAGGCAAAAGGTGCAAATGGAAGTGGAAAGCTATAGCAAAAGGAGCAATGCCACCCAGGCCATCTGGAAGAGGCTCAGTAGCCATCCCACAAGTTGTGGGAGTGCACAATTTTTTTTTAGGGCTGACCCGAATCGCACTAACTTCCTTTGACTTGCAACATTTTCCAGGAAAGTAACAGCACCCTGTGATTTTTCATTGCAACATCAAATCACAGCACAGAGCAAAGAGCCAAGGCCAGTCGCACACAGAATGAAGCACTCTGTGGCATGCCTTGCCGTTGCACTCAAATTATTTTCTCTTCCAAATTGAATAGCTAGGAAGTCTCATCCTATCTGCCAGAACAACTAAGCACAGATCAAGTTGCAAAAAGACAAAGCAAGTCTTCTGTGATATCCTTCCAGCCTGACCTTCCCCTGTGTGGGACAGAGGGGAGGTGAACTACAGCTTTCCCGATGCAGGGTTTTTCACAGTGATACAGGGCTATGGGTGAGGACCCAGGTGACATACCAGCTCCTAGGCCAGGAAGAGAGACTAGCACTTCCTGAGGACATTTCAAAGCTTCTCTGAGGTGCTCTGAACTCTGCCCAGGAGAAACTGCATTCTCTCCACCAGCCAGCCTGAGTCTTGCCTCTGTAGAAACCTCTTCAGACTGAGTACCTTGGGGCTGATACTGAGATTCGTTGTTAGGCAAAGAAAACCTTCTGTTCCCTGCTTCCACTCCAGCAGCTGAAGCCTGCCCCGAACGTGATAAATAGTATCCTCTGGTGTAAAGGTGTAAAATCTGGATCAGCACCAAGCATCAGATGTTAAAAAGAAGGATCATCCTACCTGATGAAGCAGGCCAACAATCTAGGGAGACTGTGAAATCTCCATCTTTGGAGATATTTAAAATGTGGTTGGACACGGCCCTGGGTGACCTGATCTCACTTTGAAACTAGCCTTGCTTTGAGCAGGGGTTTGGACACGAGATCTCCAGAGGGCCTATGTTAACCTATTGTTTTGTGACTCTCCTTCACAGAAAATAAAGGTACAATTGCTATTTTCAACATATTCCATAAGGTAAGTTTAAGCAAGAAACACTGCTAAAACATTGCATGGCCAGCAGTGAGTCTGTAGGCTTGAAATAGGAAAAAATAAGCAAAATCTGAAAAACAAATGGTCCTCTTGAGGCTGTCACTCTCCAAAAGTTAACTCTTAAAATTATTAATTTCAGGATTCCCAGATTTACAGGTTCCAGGCTTCACGGTTATTTTCAGTCATCACCAAAATAAAAATCAGTTTCCACATGCGTACATTTTCCTCAGACTCTCCCACCTACTGGCCTCATCATTTTCTATCAGGAAACCCATAGTTTATACTCATCTGGCAAGGACATTATATTTCATCAGTTCTGCCAGCAGTGCCAATTTCCCCTCCTTAGAGTTCTACTCCAAACTGTTTTCATTTCTCTCGCCTTGTATTTCTAAGTAAAACAATCAAGCACAAATCCTAAGTCTTCCAATTTCCCTCTTTTCCCTCCCACAGTAGTCGCTGATGTCTAACCACAGACGTCTGTGCTTCTTTTCAATAACTGTGGATGTAGATGCCCTATAAAGTATGCACATGACAGTAGAGGGAAATTCCACACACATTTTTTCCATCTAAAGATACACTGGTTCACATGTTACCTTTATATTGGGTCTGGATCATGTCCTGCCATCATTCTGCAAGGAGAAATCCCAAGGCAGTCAACAGAGGATTTGCAAGCAGAGATGACAGAACTTGGCCCTACCCGTGGAATAGCATATGATATATTTCCTTTTCTGCTTGCCAAATTGATGTTAAGAGGGGGTTATGCACTAAGACAGTCATCGTAACTTTCAGAAATAATCAGCAGCCATTTTTACTGAAACCTCAAAAAACACAGTAATTAATCACAAATATCACTGCTTTTTTTTCCTTTGAGGTTACAGTCGCTTCTCTTTTACTGGCATTGCATCACAGAGCAGTTTCTCCACCATGAGAGCTTTGAGGTCACTATTAATTTATGGAGAAAACCTCTTTTACTCTTCTAATATTCTTTTATCTGGATTTTTCAAAAAAAAATACACAAACAAGCAATATTCAGACATGACATAACTGAATGCCAGATCCAAGTCCTTATTAGGTTCCAGTGTCCTCTATAGTCACAACCAGATGTGTTACATTATAGACTGAGTCATTCCCTTGGAGGACGACTGGAAAGGATATAAGTGCATTGAACAATCTGTTCCATAGGGGCAGGCACACTAAATTGAAATGCAGATAAGATTGACACTTTGATGTAAGTATGCTCCACTGAGGAACAAAGTCAAAGTAACAGTCCAAGCTCTCCAACAGTAACTGAATTCAAGGGAATATTAATGCAGTTACCACATCTGCATCTGATTTTCCTTCAGTGTTTCCTGGTTGTACTGAGTTCACCCACTGGAGAGTGACATAACAGCATGAGCCGATGGGAAAATGTCTTGAGATGGAGCATAAGGAAGAAATGCAGAACACACAAATAAAGCAAGGAGAAAGGGAGGTGAGTTGATCAAACCCTGCATTTTCCACTCATGAAATTTGAGGAAAAGCATTTTTAGGACCTCATCTGTCCCACAGACTCACACCTAGAAACCCCATACCACAAGGACTGGTCTTTAGCCATGCTCTTCTGTAGTGGATCTGCATCGCCTCAGAGGGCTTGTTGGCACAGGGAGGGATACCAGTATGTCCTGCTGGGATATTAAAGTGCTGAAGCACATCATACTACCCTGTGTGTGTGTGTATACTCCCAAAGCAGACACTGCACAGATGTCCCCATTGGACCCACGCTATTCTCTCCACATGATACCACACAGGCAGACCAGCTGACCCAGCTCTTTTTGGTATCTCTGGGAAGACATCTATGCAGCCAAACTCTGTGTCTTCAGGTAGCATAGGACTAAAGTCATTTTACTCTAAATGAATATTTGAAGTTTCATGCTTTTCAGGTTCATGATGATAGCTGAATTGCCCTGACTTACTTAAGGGCATCAGGCCATAAGTTTATGTGTCAACAGTTCACAAGTGGTGACCTAATTATCTGTCTCTAACAGTGGAGGCTACGGTATCTGGCAGCCAGCTCATACAATACCTTAGCTCATAGGTCAAGGCACGAAGGCTTATTGAATTGCATGTCTTAGTTGTATCTGGTTTCATACAGTGGTCATGAACAAAATATTAACTGCAGTGATGGAGGTTATCTGGGGAGTTTTAAAGATTTCCATTGAATTTTATCACACTCAGCAATGTGCCTGCTCAAGTTGTAATTAAAGACAAAATTCCCACTGAGTTTGATGGAGCAGGTCCATTATACTGCACTAAAATTGGCATGAGAACATGAAAAAGGTGATAAGCTATATTCTCCTCTTGCTTCAGATGCATCAAGGGAAACCCCACTGCATGAGAGACAGTTAAGTGGCCACGGACCCAGTGCAAGTGAGAGGCATATTGGGTCTTTTACCATTAGCAAAGCACAGAAATAGTCCAGTCAAGATACGCGCATATGTTGGGAATGAACAGGAACCCCCAAAAGCTACTCCACCTCACCATTTCCCCTGAATTGCGGGAAATCTCACATTCAGATCTAATCGGTCTTCAAATATGCTGGCATGGTGCCATCTGTAGATATGCATTTGGGAAGCATCGTCTTCGGGAAACAGTGACTTCCTCTTTCAGGAAGCAGCATGTAACACCATCCCCCACTACCCCTACCCTTTACATTGCAGATCTGAATGGTCTGACCACTTCTCCTCCAAAATGTAGAGCGTCGAGGATTTGTCCAAGAGGTGATGCAGACAATGCCGCTTTCCAGCCTGCCCTGTCTTCTGTCTTCTGCAGAAGACACCACTGGTGAGATGAGACATCCTCAGGAAAGGTGCAGCCTGCGATGTTTCTTTGTTCCTCTGTCTGCGAGTGCTGCTAGTGAGCATTGCTCACGACCAAATTTGTTCAATTCATGGCTGCAGATCTGTCTCCCAACCCTCTTCCTGTCCTCAGAAAACGGGGTACACCACTGATTACAGCGCTACCTGTCACAGGGTGCTGCTGCCATGGGTGTGTGAGTGCTGCTCGGAGACATGGCATCTGGCATGTGCCGTTCTGAGTGCAAGAGCATGTAAGCACTCTGTACCAGTATAAGTTGAAGATTATGTCACCACTGGAATAAAAAATTGCATAAGCAGTTCAACCTAAAACTTCTTTAGCTATGATTTTAATAGGTTTCCAAGGAGTTAACTAAAATCAGCATGTTTCCAGCATTCATTTCACTCTTTTTCTTTCTTTCTTTTTTTTTATTTTGATCATTCTAGTATGGGGAAGGAGGAGATGTAGCACAAAGAATGTGAGCAAATCACCAATTCACTCATATCAGTCAATCAATCGATTGACTACTTAGTCAATCTTCAGCTTATTTTCACTTTTTTGACCAACTAAATATATTTAGCAGGTTATAAGTCAGAGTTGTAATTAATGGTCCTCTGATTTTTTTCTTGGGATGAAGTTCAGATTGCTGAACTTAATCTTTGTTCCAAGAATTTGGCAGCATAGTAGATCTATGACATTTTACCCTTCTTGTCCTCATTAGAGATGATAAAAATTGTGCTGGAAGCAATGATCAGATCAAGCTTCTGCAACACTAGTAGCATGAATCTCATCACCAGCAGCTCTATCATTTGAATTGTGTATACATTTTGCTCTTGGTGGCTGCAGGCACAAATTTTATCCTTCATATGAAGATTGCTCCAAGCTCCATCTGGATTCAGATCAAGTTTATTTTTAATAAAAAGGAGTGAAAAACTCACACAGTCCCTCTTGATTTGAGCAACATTGTCTTTCAAATTACAGTCTCCCCCATGGTTCTTAGGCATTTATTCAAAGAAGTTGGTATAGTTTTTTTGTAACTTCTAAATTCTGATACAAGGGAAATTAGCCATTGTTCTCCTTCAGGATCCCAGATTTTTTACTATTAACATTCAAAAATAAAATGAAGCTATGGCCAGCTGTGAAAATATAAGCGAAAGAAGTTGCAGATGTTCCTAGGGGAGCTACTGAAATATTTTGGCACCTTTGCTGTGTCATTAAAAACAAACAGTTGGTTAGGACTGCAGCGTGAGTTCAAGGAAAAGAGAAAAACAGGAAAGCATTTAATAGTGCTAATAGGGAAGACTGTAGGTTCAGCCATATAAGGTTTTTGAAAGCACCTAAGTGACTTTAGCTCCTAAACCCCATGCTCTACGGGGACATCTGGCATTTATGTTCTCAGACCTCAGTGCGTGACTATGGAGAAACCTGTTTTTCAGCAAAGGTCTCCAGTGCAGCCTGTGGTGCATCTGCCTCACAGGCTGCTGCACAGGCACTACTGAGGGTTGATTAGCAGCTACTGACACAGCTTTGAAAAGGACGTGACAGAAGTTAAGGTACTGAGGCGTGCAGGTACTCTGACATACGTGCTGCTGTGAGTAAACTTCCAGCAGATAAAACTTTCTGAAGCTAGCTCAGGCAAGACACTATCTCACTTCAAGCTGGCTCAGGTATTGGCAATGGGGATATAGCTTGAGATTCAAAGGAAATTAAGCAGCTTATAAAAATATAAATAAGGGGCCCTCAGGCACCCCTGAAATTTTTGCTCCTAAGAGCAGAGGCTGGGCCATTCTGCATGTTGCAGGAAAGTGTAAATTGCTCTGCCTTAGGCCAGGCATGAGGAAGCTTCATTCCAAAAGCACATTCTTCCTGCCTCCAAATTCTTTCATCTTTCTCTGCCTGCCTCCTTCTGGCCCATCTCTGGTTTTCCTCTTCTTTCCAGATGCTACAGGAAACTCCAGGGATCCAAGGATTCTGCCCTAATCCACCCTCGGGAAAAGAAGCAAGATACTGAGCCAAGTTTGCGAGCAAAGAAAGTCATATGGCCCAGAGATAAGGCGGTCATTACGTGACATGATAGTACTGGATCAAAAGTGGGGCTTACCCAGTCCCAAAAGAATCTGGGAAAAAATGCCTAAGAATAGGGAGTTTTTGTTTCTTGTCCCAGCGATCAAGTGAAACTCAGTATTTGTGCAATACTCTGTGTAGAGCCTCCTGCCTGACAGAAGGCCACAGGTACACATTGCAATATAAAAGTTTAATTGCAATCACAGAAATATGTGAAGCAGTTTTCTTGTGTGAGTACTCACTGATGTTCCTGAAGTTAACTGCTAGACTAACACTGAGTAGAAATTCTTTCCTCCTTTTCTAATCTCTAATAGGTCATTTAATTTACCTCAAATGAATCGCAACATTTTTCAGCAAAAAAGGTTGTCAAAAAGATCTTTTCTCTATTGCAGAAGCTTAAATAATTGGACATTTCCACTGGAAAGTTTATCTCTAATCTAATGGATGTCACATAGTTGAAGTTTTCCTCAATGTTCGTTTCTGCCCAGACAACTGAGCACCATGCTGCATTCTCTGCAAACAAAATGTCCATCCAAGAAAAAGAGGTTACTGCATTCGATACAGTATTTAAAATCTTGATATGCTGTCAAATATGCACGACAAATGCTGGAGAGGAACAAACTTTACAGGAAGAGAAGAGTGTGCGTGCTTTGGAGAGGCCAAGGGGTCCCAGCCAACAGAGTTAAGTCCAGCTCTGAATTTTCTCAGAGTTCCTAACTGCTTGGATGGGAGTTTTGGTCTGATGCATTGCTGTAAATAAGACAAGAAGGAAGGGAGGGTGCCATTTCTTCTTTCCCAAACAACATCTCAGCCTGTCTCAAACTCATCCGCCAACATCTAACAAGCAAAGACAAACAACATCACAGCTCCACAACACTTAAGCTCGATCGAATGACGACAATTCCACGTTGAAAAAATGAACATCAGAGCCTTCCACAGCTGCATCAACATTATCTTTAAAAAAGTATGACACTACATGAAGCTTTGGCTGCGCAAGCCAAGACCTAAATCAGCCATGGTTTGGAGCAAGGCCATTTCTGAATTCCCGTGTAAAGTGATTCTGCCATATTGCTTACTTTCCACTGAGGTTTTCCACAAATTAACAGCTGTAGCAGACTCCCAGAAAACAGCAATTCTTTCCAAGTCTTTCTTCTCCGAAAATATTTCTTCATTTTATTCTTCCCTATGCGGAAGGGGAGAGGAGGGGAAAAAAATGAGCAGCTCTATGAAGCAAACAAACAAAAAAAGACAGACTGTGAGAAAGAATAATCACAAGTCTTGCCTGGAAAGAGTGGTTATCAGAAAGCTGTAAAATTAAACCAGGGCTGCGCCCAGTTTTTCTTTTCATTACACCAGCATGGTAGGATGGAGAATTAGACCCAGGGAAAATATTTCTGGAACAGCCCTTCTGATTTATGACCATTTCAACCATTCTGACAAGATCAGAAAAGTGCTGGATTCTTTCCAGTGGAGCACCACCAGAGGCCAAATCATTCCTATTTAGGGAAAAACAAAACTTCCCTCTGCTTCAGCGAGAATAATGTTTGGCACCAAGCACAGAGAAAATTGCATTGTTTTGATTGGCTTGCTGAAGTGCAACTGAGATGGAAAGGTGATACCAGGCTGCTCTGGGTGGCTTCAGATCATACTATGCTCTCTTGATTTAATCTTGGACATCACTAGGTACCACATAGAGTGACACAGAGGGATTCATTATAAATGACAAAAAAACCCTCTTAAACCACAAGTTGTTTGATTTTCAGCATGCACAGATGGCTGTTGACTCACTTGAGACAGGAAAGATGGAACTACCCGACTGGCAAGAGCATAAAGACTTTTAGTATTAGAAAACACAGATTCAGTGGATTGCCTGATAAAGATCTATGAGCTACAGTGCGGCAATAAGCAATACTGTGCACATAGATGGGGCTTTCCAGCTGGTGGACTCTTGGGTATTATCCACTTGTGACTACCAATGTGATGAACAGATGTGGCTCGTTACGGGTACTCGGGTGTAACACTTGACGGTAACACGGGGTTGCTTTATAGAGAACCGCAGCATAAGGCACCATTTGACATGGGACATGGCACCCATGAAGGTTTGGCGGGGGCAGGAGGAGGGGGGGGGGAACGGGGCTGTGCGTGATGCAGAGCCAGTCTGTGTTGCTCCATACCTCCTCCCTCTGATTTGTGACTGCCTTGACGGCAGCCCTGTCAGCGTAATGGTGAGTTTTGCTCATCAGACTCCAGCCACAGCTGATGCCCTTCCTCACAACGACACTGCACGCAGCAGGGCAAAGCCATTTGCTAAATACTGGAAGGAGTATGGTGCCTTCACAGCAGGGTGCCCGTGCGCAGCGTCACCGTCGTACCGTGCATGGCCCAGGGCAGTGCCACCAGAGCACTGCGCTGCAGGTGTCCTAGCCCACAAGGCAACATTGAGGCACACTGTGCTGCATCTGCAAGCAATCTCGCAGGCCAAATGTTAGGCCAAAATGTTCTTACCTCTCCTTCTGAAGAGAGGAATGAGGTGTTGCTAAGTGTCTCTTGCTGGACTGAAGACTTAGGATAGAATTGGCTCCCTGTCTTAGAAGTGTGAGCCAAGCAAGTTAAAACTATGCTGAATTTCCATAAGAGCTGTTCCCTGTTAAAAAGCACAGCTTGAGAGCAGTATGAGAGTTGAGTACAATTCCGTAACACTTTTCCTTTGTAAATCTCAAAGCAATTTACATGGGAGGAAAAATGCCATCTACTACAGGTGCAGAAAAGCTAAGCATGTTGAAGTGACTAAGGACTGTAGTCAGGCTGCCCACACAAACTGCTTGTCTTAGGCATCAGAGCTGCTCTGCGTTGCAGGCCAAAGAGTAGCTTAGATGCTGGCTGCCTCCTCTCAGAACCATTCGGGAGAAGAGATTGTGAGACCTTTGCAAGCTGTCCTGGGGCCAGTCAGCTCACTGCAGCTCTGCTGCTGCTTCTTGCCTCTTCTCCATGGGCCCATCTCCAGCCCTGGCTTCTGGTGGCTCAAGTGGCTTCTCACTGGCTTGAACAAAGCTCTTGACATCTTTGCCATTCCTGGGCAGGATACCTGCAGTAGAATGTCTGAATATAACCTTATGTGCCTCAAACTATATGCGCCTTGGAAGGTCAACTGAAACGAGCCGATGTCTCTTTGGTTTATGCTGCTATAGACTCCTATGTGACTAGCCCCAAACTGCCACATGCATCAGAAGCAAAACCAGAAATCAGCTGTGCTGGCTCCCAGAGCTGAGTGCGTTGGGCTGCACTACCTCCTCTGACTCATCTGTTGCAAGCATGTTATCCAGCCATAGCAACCGCTCATCAGAGTCAGGAAATAGGTATCGCAAAGCCAAACTTCCTAATTCCAGCGAGTATAGAAGGTGACAGTTCTGGGTCAAACAGCAAACTGTGCCATATGGTGATCCACCCAAACGCAGAGCAGCCTGGGAAGAGGGTTCATCGTATTGCTGTGGGTCCCTCCCCAAAGACCGCCCTTTAGCCCTATTTTGCTCAGCGCAGAATCTAAAGCATTGCCCTTCCAAGAAAGACTTTTGACATGGGCCATATGCAAAAGCAGCTACCATCTATTAACAGCTGATTCTCTAACTCAGGGAGATCTTTATTCTTTCCTTATCAACCTACTGGCCCATCAATGGAGGATCTAGCATCAGAAATTAGTAGCCACTTCTTAGCCTGCTCTAAAACCAGCCTGACAACTGTACAACCACATATACTGTTCCAGATTTATCACCCCAGATAGTTCATGGTCTTAAAAATTTTTCTTGGCACAGTCTCAAAGCATAACATGGCATACTGGCCTTAGTCCCATGCTCTGCTTGCCCTAACAGTGCATGGGGCTCTTTTGATGGGGAAAAATCCTCTCGTTTTATTCCCAATCCAGGCAGAACAAGAAGGTTAGAGAACACCTCTCCAGGCCTACCTGTCATCAACAGCATCAGGATGCCAGGAAGAACCCATCCTGCCTTGCTTCAGCCAACAAACATGATACATGCTTAGAAGTCTTTTCATTTCTAGGAGGAGTGGCAATATAAGGAAACTGCTCACATGATTATTATTTTTTTAAACTTGAAATTCAGAAGTCTCCGCCATCCAGGTTAGAGCTAAATAGAGCTCCTTAAATTTTGATGGCCATCTCATATCCTGTGTGATCTTTGCCGAGTTTGTCTGTGGTCAATGTCCACTTTACACAATGAGCTGAGGAAGTGAACTTAGCTTTCTTGGATTTCAAGCACAACCACAGGCTGTGAATGGAAAAACCCAAACAAAAATACTAACATTGAAGAACAAAGAACTTGATTGTTTCTCCCGACCCAAAGTAGAAAAAAAAAGTTTAATGTTTAAAATATCAGTTTACTAGTGAGGGGCTCTGTACTCAGTGTGAATCTCCAGTCTCCGAGTTGTTCTGTCATAATGTTCTCTCATTGTTTCCAATTCTTGACATGAATATCTTTGGCAGTTAGTTTGCCATGAATTGACACTTATTTTGTCAACCTATCTTCGGTAAAACTGCACCCCCCTCTCTCCTCGTAGACCTGTCAGAAACACAGAATTACTCATCGCAGGCTTCCAAGAACCTCCCTCTGAAGCCAGCACTCCGAGTTTGCATAACAACTATTGTCGACAACCCACCTACAACAACTTAAAAATACACTTTTGAATGGGTGAAGGGAGGCCAGAAGTTCTCAGAAGGACTAGTCAGATTCAGGATTTTATTAATAGAACCGTAGGCGTTCTCATGAAGAGAGAGAGAGAGAGAGAGAAAAAAAAAACCAACCCTCTTGCTATCTTAGCTGTCATCGACAGTCACCTTTTCAAAAGCAGCCAGGCTAGATGCAGAATATTCCTGTAGATGAGCAAACAGAAAGCTCTGCATAAAAACATGAGAGCATAACGGGGGCCAACAAGAGCCAAAGATCGTTGCTCAGGTCCGTGTGGAGAAAAGGCCCATGCACACCTGCCTCGCCTAAGTGACCCTTTTATTTCCTCTTTTTTTAACATGGATTACTACAGCCATGGATTACTGATTGCCAGGCAAAGGTTGCGCCAGGGGAATGCGTGCAAAGCTATTTGTGGCAGGCGCTCCCAAAACTTCTTCAGTAAAATAATGCAATTATGTTAATTGGAGCACACAACAGCACCGTCTAAAATAGCAGATTCCTGAGTATGGCTCAGCGACACATGCCGCAAAGGCCGGCAGCATGACAGCATGTGGGGAAGAGGTGGCACACAGCGCTGGCTTGCACCTCAGTACTGGGGCTTGTGTCCGGGCCGTGCTGGTGCGCGAGGAGGCCTGGGAGGACGGGGAGAAGCGGCGACGTGGGGTTCCCCTGGAGCGCTGCTCCTTCCTCCGAGGAAGCAAGCCGAGAGGCCCCAGCCCTGTACGCGCTCGCAGCCTTTCCTGAGCCAGATCCCCAGCCCGTTTGGGTCACAGTTAACAACAGACCCTGCAACTTTCTCAGCCTTTCTGTTTACACAGGCTTGAGCTTTCATACATAAAACTCTTAAATGGAAACATTAAAGAGCAGCTGGCGCCTCTTGGAAAACTCGTAAAAAGTCTGTTTCCAAACAGCGTTGCTCCTATACCATAAATTTCTGCCTTCCTGACTCCCCAATCTCCTTTCGGAAGGCATTTGCATGGAAACAGGATTTGTTTATTAAAGAATTCATCTGTTCCTGCTGCCTATTTCCCACCTGAAGTCGGAGTCCCTCGGGAATGACATCACCAGCGAATGATCTGGAAGCGATCATGAAGCCACAATCAGCCGATCCTGACTCCAGGCAGCAGGAGACCCGCATGCGCTGCCAACTCCCCACCTCCTTATCCAACTTTTCCTCGAGCGACAGCCCATCCACTGCAGCAGTATCCCAGGCCGGACGAGGCTCTTGGCACTGTCGGGAAGCCAGACCCGTGCTCATAACCAGCATTGCCTTGGGCAAGCAGCAGCGGCTCTTCTGCTGGAGGCACCGGGAACTTCTGGACACCAGGAGCCCATAGGAGCTGCCATGTCTCCACGGGACTCCTGGTGCCCCCCGTGGATCCT
Source organism: Crypturellus soui (assembly GCA_032275445.1). Taxonomy (NCBI): domain Eukaryota; kingdom Metazoa; phylum Chordata; class Aves; order Tinamiformes; family Tinamidae; genus Crypturellus; species Crypturellus soui. The sequence continues at coordinate 4,234,648 of JAUBNY010000523.1, read as the reverse complement.
GTGTGCTGCAGGCAGCACCAGTGCTGCAGGGAGCCGTGGGCAGGCAGCGGCTGCTCGTGTCCCGGGGGGCAGCCAAGGACACCTCGCTATCGACTGGAAACATCTCAGCCAAGTGACCACAGGATAGAAGGGTCTGTATTGTGTGCACAGGCAGGGAGAAGTTAGGAGCCGAAACATCCGCTGGTTTGGGGATGGGAAGGCATAGTAAAGCTGTCTTTCCTGTAAATAACTCCAGTAGCACTAATGCAGTTTACATTCTTCACCTACAGAAAATGAGAATGAGCTTCCAGGGTGCCACTAAATCTCTCTTCGCATGCAAAATTTCCGATGCAGTTGAAGCTCTCCCTTCCCACCACCTAATATGCACAGCTAGAATAAAGTATATAGGCCAAAGCCTGCTCTATTTCAAACCAATTCCACTTCACAGCAGCGGTAGATGCTGTTCCACGGGCCACATGTTTTTTATGGCTCCCTGCATGACTTCCGCAGAGCTGCATCATCGCAGCCGAGGGTGTAATCTAGCACTGTGCAGCCTTCTCTGCCCTTCCAGCACTGTGGTAAGCAGATGCCTTGCCTTTCTGCCTGCCTTGGCCAAGCCAGCCTCTGCTTGGGGCTGCTCAGTACTACTGCTACCGAGCAGACTTGGCAGCATGTCCGAGGAGGGCTGCGCCCTGGAGTTGGGATGCTGGGACGTGGCTGAAGGGCTGGGAGCAGGGACAGCAAGAGCCTGGACATGCTAATACTACTCTGGGAAGGCGGAAGCTGAACATGGGACAGAGCGGATGATAGAGTCCTTGAAGTGACTTGGGCAGTTCGTCCTAGTAGCCCAGACTTTGAAGCCCTATGTATGCAGTGCTTTTGTCTTTACTCAGGGCTAGTGTTGGGATCATGAAGGGTGTTTCAGAAATAATAATATTTTTTTTTGTTTTTAAAAAAAGGAAGAAGAAGAAAAACAGGAAGGAGATTTATTTGTTCTTGCAAATAGAATCAAAATTCTCCCCTCACTGAAACCACTCGGATTTCATTAATGTTGGCCTTGGCTGAATGTGCTTAATGGTCATGGTGCTCTACTTACTAGATCTGGCTCGCCTGTGGCCGTCAGGAGATGCTTGCCCAAAGTCCACAGCAAAGTGACTGTGTGAGTGCTCAGCCGCAGCACGGTGAGTGGCATGCGCCCCACTGCGGGGTACCCCCATCCCTCTGGCTCCCCGACAGCACTGCACGTAGGAACTGCACTGCCCCATTTCCTCTGGTTTAGTTCATTGTGTGGAGCCAAACAAGCCCAACTGTTTTCATTGGAATCAGCCCGTGGCCCCATCGTGCCTTACTTCCTCCAAGCAGAATAAGTGTTATTTAACAGGGAGCTATGATTACTTTGGAAAGATGTTCACTTTTTTAAGAAGAGGAGAATATATTGAAACTGATTGTATTGGCTGCTTGTGCCTATTTTTTCTGGATAGCTTCCTCTCCCATCTATAAAATGTCAGATACAGACCCGGGCAGCCCTTCAAGAGGGGCACGATGCCGCTGTCACATGCAGCTTGCATAATGGACTTGTCATCTCCGCCGTGTTAAGCCAGAAATAAAAGGAAATAGAGGCACACCAGCCAGAGGTGTCTACACAGTCTTTCAGAGCTACCCCTGAGCACACCCAACCAAGTCAATAGGAATTTGGTCCAAAAAAAGTAACAGCAGGAACAGCTGATAAAGCTCCTTTTGCTGCTGTTGTTTATGCCCCAGACATGCCACCTGATAAGACTACTGAAGCCTGTGAAAGAGGGATTGCCTTCCTTCATTTCTTGATGTGGGCTTTGAGAAGACAGGCAGACAAAGAGTAAATATTCCAGTGCAACTGAAAGTGTCTCTGACTCATCATATCATCATAATTTTTCTGGGAGCCACTGGCTTCCTTCTCTTTCCTCAGCCCTTCCCTTAGGACAGTTCACTCCAGGAGCTCTGCATTTTCTCAGAAAATCACTAACATTCCCTATAAGAATTGGTATTGTTCATATTAAAGACAAGAAAGAGAAGAGGCTGCAAGAGAGAGAGGGGCCCTCCCTTCTCTCTTCTAACCCTTGTTTTTCCATTTCCTTACTTTCAAATCATAGTACAGCGAATGTTCAAGGTCTTCCTCCCACCTGCTTCTCCAAGGCAGTTTTAAATTAGCCATGATTTCCTTCTCTTCTCAGCTTCTCATTTTTTCTTAGGTCTGTACTATCAAATCCTAACGCCCTCCTTTCCTTTTTGTTATTCTAGACAGCCCAGCATCACTCTGTTCATTCATTAGGACACTTCTGCCCACTCCACAGATCCCATATTCTCCACCTCTGCTCTGCATAAATGCTTTCATCTCCACATTAGTCTAGCTCTTGCATCTTGCAGCTGCTTTTCACTTTTTTTTTTATTTGCCTCTTTTGTGAGCAGCCCTTCCCACTTTGCAGGGCTGTCGAGTCTTTCTGAGGCAAGTTCTTCCCAGGCAGAAGGGCAGAGCACGGCAAGAACAGCAAAGGTTGTTTTCTGCAGCCAGCCCCCTTTTTGTTTGTTTCAGTCATCAAAAAAAAATTGCTACTGATTTCAAGAGGCCCACCCTATGCTCCAGGCTTCTTTACAGCAATTAAAACTACAATGTCATTGGTATTGATAGCAAGAAATGGCAATGGCTTATTCCACTACAACTCCCTTGCTCCCACAGTGCTCCCAATGACAATTGAAACTTCAAACAAAATTAAGACGATCCCTCCCTAGGAAATGTCTTAGGCAACCTCTTTCAGAGTGACACGGGGCCTTAAGGCATGCCAGAAAGGTAATGAATCCAGGCTGCTGAAGGCCATGGGGGAAGTGAATTCTGAACTAGCAGCTCCCTCTTCACATACAAGAAGACTCCAGGTTGCATCCCTTTCTCAAACTCAGCAAGGCTTTGCAATGCAGAAAGGGAAAATGGCAATTTCTGTGGGCAGCACATCCACAAAGAGTATGGGCCAAATTTCCTTCTCCACGGACAGACATACTCCTTGAGAGTACAGGAGATGGAGAGGAGTCTTCCGGCCAAGGGGCACTGTTGTGTGTGCACAGTCTCACCAAGGTCTTCCACACAGTCAGAGAAGATCAACAGTGCTCTCACAGTTTGTGGGAAAGGGAAGATGCACAGGTTTGTGGGTTCATTTCAGTGATCCTGAACTGAATCTAAGTCACTGCAATGAAGGTGATTCTCCTACTGCACTGGGCTGGAGACAGCCTCTGAGACTGATCTTTTGCTTCCTGTGGGTACAATGAGAGGACCTGTGTTTGGAGAGGGTATTAAGCCTCACAGATCTCACAGGGTAGCGTTGGAAGTGTTATTGCCCGGGTACCAAGTTGTGGTAGTATCAGATCACTGCCAAGTCACCTGACTATACAAACCTGTCCCAAAAGAAGTTCAAGACCCAGTCGCTCACCTGCACATTCTCCTGATTTAGCATCAGCCATGCAGATCTTCAGAGGCAGCTCCCATGTGAGACAGCCATGAGTCTGCTCTCCAGGAAACATCCAGAGGTGCAGGGTTTCCATCTACCAGCGGATATCCTTGGGTTCCCACAACAGCCTAGCAGTGCTGTTGAGGACCACAGGGAGCACCAAAGGGAGCCAGAGAGTGGTGGGTAAAGAGCCTCTGCCATGTCACCCAGCTCATGACAGAACTGGTAGACTTAAAGCCATTGAGATTAAAGGTGAAAAAGGCTTCATCTAGGAAACACCTGGGGTGAGGCAGGCATACCAGAAAAACTGTGATTGCTACAGTGGATAGTCCAAACCTGGGAAACCTGACAGCCATCTAGGAGAGGTCCAAATGCACACAGCCTCATTGTAAACAGAGCAGGCTGAAGCCCCATCTGACAGAAGGGTGACCCACAGAGACCTGGCCCAGGTGGTGGAAGTGGTGGGATGGCTGGTCACACTGGCTGTGAACAGGCCATGTCGCAGCCAGCACAGCATGGGCCAGACCAACACTTCCTCCACAACACCGCTTCCAGCTGGCACCGGGACCTGATGCTGGGGCAGGTACTAGGCTCAGCCATGGCTTTTCTAGACCAGCCCTGGACATTATGTCCTCTTTCCATAGCCTTGCATCTCCCCCCTTACTGAACCTGAACTGCTCACCACCATCCATCACCCTCCACGGTCCATAGACCTCCTCTGTTTACCTCCTACACCCACTGACTGCTTTCTAGACAGTTTCTCCCTCTCTAGACTCTTCTTGGGCTCCTCACTTTGTTACTTCTCTTACCACACAAGGATCAAGGAGCCATAAATGCATTAACCTGTGGCAAGATTTAAAACTGTCCCATCTTTAAAAAGCCACAAACGCATGCAACCTGTAAAAGTCATTCAGTCCCACCACAACAGTGACACATTTAGCCCTGAGAAGTAAGGGCTAAACTTACCTGGCTTTCAAATGCAATAGTATGTATGTGCAAGAACTGTTACAGTGCAATTTACTCCAAGCTAATGTTCCATTTATCTGTCCATAGCCTTGGCATCTTGCTGGCTTTACACTGCTAAATTGCTCTTCTTACTTTCAGCACACTCCTCTCCTTTTAATTCTGCAACTCTTCAAGCAAGCTTTCAAACTAATGATCTCTGCATTCCTCTGCATTCTCATTTTTCAAAATGATGCTGTCTCACTTACCATGCAAACATGCACAGAGCTAAAATGTCATGCCAAAAAAAGCAACTAAAGGTGTTTTGGTACATGCAGCCATGCCCTGCTGGGGTAGCCTACCAGCATGTCATTAACATCCCCAGTTTCTGAGTCCGATGAGTCCTGTTCCTTCTCTTGTCCAACCTGTAGAGATGCTTGAATTATCTCACAAATCCTGTAACCTATGTGGAAATGGAGAGATGGAAAGAGAAAAAACGTCATGCTGCCTAGAAAAACCATCATCAGGACCTCACGTTGTAGAAGCAATGATTGCCTCTTATTGGAGTGGGCAAGCTGCCCTATTTGACTGAAGAAATTTTGTTCAGATCCGATCATGGAGATCTTCCCCTTGAACAAGCAAAGGAGCCCCAAACACATGTTGGGTTGAAGAAATCTGAAGAAGGCAAAACGGAACCTGAACATGGCAACAGAAAAGTTTGCACACAGCAAATAGCTGTAACCCCACAAGATACTTTTTATTTTCCTGCTTGCCTGCCATACTGAAAGCATTCTCAGTCTGCAGGATTTTGTCCTCTAGAGTAGAGTAGCAGAGGCAAGCAGCACTGCATGCTAACTCTGCTCCAATGCTCCAGCCGCATCTGCACATTTCAGACTTAGGGCATAAAAGTCCCCACGAGTACCAAGCCCAACCTCGCTCTGCTGCGTTCTCACAGAATCAGCACAGAAACACATCGGACCGGGACCAGAATCCTTCATTTATTGATTGATTTTGAGTATATGGCTCCTCTTACACCGCTACCTATCTCCTCATGGACACAAGACCTCTGTGCTTTTCTGATGACTTCATTTGTTGTACTCCACTCCCGCAAGCTGAAAGTCAGGGATCAGATGACTGACTTGACCCCAACTGGCTGACAAGGTTTCTCATCTGCTGAGCATGGCATTTAGAGAAATCGATTCACTCAAGTGTCAACGTTACATTAAATTCTACTGTGATTTCCAGGCGTGCCTGGAAAGGCACCACCACAGTCGGTGGGTTTATTGACAGATTTAGTAAACAGACCAGATGCAGAAGAAGCTGTGGGATTCAGCATCCATCTCCACACTCTGATGGTTAATCTTCCACCCTGCCGTGTGCATGATACCTAGTATGAAGAACAAATGTTTTGATTTTCTAGAGCTGTCTTCCCAATATTTCTCACAGTCATAAAACTCACCACTGAGGTTTCTCCCAGGTAACAGCAACATCATCCCTTCCCAAGAGACATTTAAGCCTTTGTTCTGTACTTTAGTTGTTTAGCATCAATGGCATACATGCAAGTATGAAGTCAGATGCATATAGACGTAGAATGTGCCACAACTCTGCTAAAAAGATAAATCACACGGAAATATCTTAAAAACAATCACCTTCCTAAACAAACAGCCCTCTGGCAAAAATACCTTTCTCTTCAGGTTCATGTCTTTTCAGACACGCAGTTTGTCCCTATATTACCTTTTTAGATCCTGCTTAGCCCTGTTGCTGAGATAGTCCCCTTCCTATTCCATCTTGTCTTGTCATCAGTGGTTGATGGGAGCATCTCCTAGGCTTTTCTTCCCAGACTCCTTACACTAACCTCATTTAGCATCATTTTTTTTTCTGTCCTGTTAATAATTTTCCATTCCTCTTACCTTTCTCACTTTTCTTTAGACCAGAGGAGACGCTCCCTGTTCCAGCAGCCTCTGTCCTGCAATGCATCATCATCAGCAGGCAGGGGATAAGCCCTGCTGGTGCCCGACCTCTCTGCCTCCAGAGAGAGGAGCCAGCCAAGGTAAGGATGCACGTCAGGAGAAAATTTCCACAGTGGTCGCTGGATTCCACAGCTATGGAATACACATTTTCAACAGTCTACAGAAATTTCCCCAGATTATAACACCTGCAAAAATTATGTTCCAGTTCTTTCTCCCACTTGCTCAGCTTGGTAAAATTGAAGAACTGTTTACAGTAGAGTAACAATGCTAAAATTGAAAACTACAGTTGCTTTTGCCGATAGGGTCTAAATAAAACAAAGATTCAAATAAGGCTAGGTGTAGTTTGGCAACAAATCAAACCAAATATATCAGAACAGTTCAAGTACTCTGAATATTTTAAGATACATCTATCACTAACTGGAAACAGGGCTGGATTATTCTTTGAGCTTAACTACAAGTAACTTGCAAAAGTGAGCAGGAGAACTGAAATTGCTATGGAAAGGTACTCTGAATGGCTGCACTAACCAGGCTGTGGAGGAGATGCAGCACAGGAATACAAGCATATATACGCATATATCTGTGTGTGCATGTATATATATGTATTTATACATGTGCATGTATTTGCATGTGTGTATGTGTATAGAAACCTCTCTGTGCATATGTATAACATCTCTCTACAAAAAATTCTCTCTATACATATATATAAGTACACACAGATATATGTATATATATATATGTGCATATATATAAATATATGTACACATATATATAGATAAAAGTCAGTTCATAGCTGACTAACATCTTTGAGGTCAGAATGCACCATTCTGGGACATTTAGAAATGACAAGATTTCTGATATGAAAAATCACTTTGTAGTTTCATACTTGTGGTCTGCAGAGTCCTTCCCTGTAACATTTCTCCTATTTACTAATTGCTTTTGCATACGACACTGTTTTCAAAGCTCCCCGAGTTGCACATTCAGCATAAATTCCTGTAGCTGCTTCGCTATGCAAATTCCCTGCACGCGCGGGTCTCTTGGAGGAGCCGTGTTTGAAAGGTCCACGTGCCTTTTCACGTCGCCCGGGGGCCACGGTGCGGCTTCGCTGCCGCGCTCCGGGCGCGC
>JAUBNY010000523.1:4205054-4227062 GCA_032275445.1 Crypturellus soui | reverse complement strand
GGCACAGCCAAGAGGCATCTTCTCCATCCCCGTTTAATGATCTGGGGCTGCTGCCGCTCAGCCCGGGGAGGAAGTGCGAGTTAGCCTACTTTTAATGCTCCCTGTGGTTCTTACTATCATGCTTGTGGGGGAGGGAGGCAGAGGATCTAGAAACACATTTCACACAAGCACATGTGAAATAACAAAAATAAATCACCCTGCAAAGGTCTTTTATTTTTTAAAAGTTGGCTAGCTCCTCTTAAAACCTGCTTCAATTAGCATGCTAACTTACATGCTGCAAAACCACAGCGCACAAAGCGCTGCTGTGCCACCAGCCTTGCACCACAAGCCTGCGAAGTCTGGCAATTGGTTAAATCAGACTTACCTTCACTAGAAGCAGTGTCAGATGCCTGCAGCTGCACGCAGGCAGCTCACATGGGGGCTGAATTCTCCTCACAGGTTCAGGCTACCCTGAATGGATCTGGGACTGGCTTTCCACGTGGATCTGAATGGGAAAACACCAAGCACCAAGGACTTGGAGTTAGCTAAGCCCACAGGAATCCCCACCAACAATCCCCCAGTCTGGCATCTGCTGCAAGGGACCTTTCAATTTTAATCACAAATTCTTTTCCTGACAACCCATAGTTAAAACTAAAACAAGCAGCACCACAAGGTGAAAAGGCCTTACTTTGGTTTACAAGTTTTATACAACATCCTTTGGGGGTTCTAGCTCAATTCCAGGAAAAGCAAACAAGCAGCTCAGATAAAGCAGCAGCCTCTCCACGTGCTCGGAGCAGGCAGCACCACTGACTCTGTGCACGCTGCGGTATGCACCCGCGGTTAGCAGCACGTCGGTGCTTCTGCATAGCGCCATCAGTGGTTTACGTTTTGCTGTGCCCATGTATGTGCTTTTATGAACGTCACTGCCTGCGGCTTGTCCCTGCATCCTGCCAATCAATCCACACAGATGGATCTTTTACAAACCCCTTCTACTCCACTCTGATTCTGTGACACTTTAGTGGTGTAAACTACTTGGGCATTAAGTGAGGAAAGCCTGAAACAAGTTATGCTCGAATCTGCAGCACCCTAGTAGCTTAACTAAGGTGTAACAGCACAGCAGTAAGCGTACAGACCCCTAGATGTGGATGTTTGCTCCTCCATGCGCACACACACGACTGCAGCGCGGTCTGGTACACTGCAGCAATACCTGGTACACCGAAGCCCTCACTGCAGATACCAGCTGCTTTAGTGATTATTTTTCACTTTCCCAATCAGTAAGCTAAGGATTTATCCATCCTTCCATCTCTCCCACAGAGGTCCTGTGAGAATAAGCTCACTAAGTTATATAAATGTTATGAAGGCTCAAAGTGCTAACGATTACATAGGAGGGAGCGGTTTGAAGGAATTTCTGCAGTGGCGCAGAGGGAGCAGAGGAGTTGCTCCAGCTGATGTACAGAGAGCTCCCTCACTCCCCTGGAAAAGCACTCCAAGCCAGATAATTCCTAATTGAATGCATACTTTGAGGAGACTCATATATTCTGCTTTTCCTGGAAAAGCAGCAGAGCTGTGATCCTTCCAGCCGCAAGTACGCTGTGTGTCCCGTACACTGTGTGGGGCTTCGCCTGGGCTCTGGCCCACGTAAGAGCTTCCCATTGCCTCTAGACTTTGTAGATTAACAGAATTTGGGTTCTGTTTTATCTCATCTCATTTCCCACTCTGATCTATGGAGCTGCCAAGTATGGATGTTTCCACATCCCTCTTCCCAAAAATAAGGCCTTGGGCCTTGCTGCACATAACGGTTAGCAACCTTCATTGGTGGGACAGAAATCATCCAAATCACAGTGGCAACATCTCATCAGCAGGGAAAAATCTCCAGGGAGCGCAGCAATCCGTTCATCCGGCCGGCATCGCGCTCCCACCGGGAGGGGGCTCAGGAGGAGGTGACACCCACTGGAACCAACAGGACGTGGAAATCGAAATCCATAGCATCAGCCACCATGGTGAATTTTGAGCTCCGCGACATGCCCAGCGCGAAAGCAGCAAGGAGCGCTCCTCGCCCTCGCCCGCAGCAGCCCCTTCCCATCACACACACGAGGAGGCACCGCAGGCGGCCACGTCCCGCACCCCGGCAGAGGCCTCGGTGGGGAAATGGAGCTGCCGGACTCAGCGCTGCAGGACAGATGGAGGCAAACGACAGAGCGAGGGGAACGAGATTAATTTCCACCCACGCACCATTACTGGCTGAATGAATGAATAATCCCCCCGGTCACACAGCCGTAATCTCCAATGTTCAAGACGAGTAAGAAAATCCGTGCGCGCCTCAGAGCTCCAATTTATTCCATTTCAGCCTGAAGAAAGTAGCCGAGGTTCAAATCAAGCTACATTTCAGCCAAGAAAGAAATCAAGAATGAGTGGGACTGAATGGAAGAAATGAAGGCAGCTCTTTTGGACGCTTCAGCACATTCTCAATTTCTCCCTTAATAGAGAAGGGCAGCCAGGATGTGGAATGGACCACCAAAATATTTTAAAATTTCTTACTAATTGAAGTTTCCACCACACACAGAAAATCACATTCTATGTCAGTACGACCCCCTTTGATTAAAATCACATCACTTTTTAATTCTTTACATTTTTATTGTACAATAAGAATTCAAAAGTCCAAAATGAAAAGTCATCACAATGAAATGTGGAAATGGAGTGCTCCATTTCAACTAGATAAAAGCAGAACATTTCAAACAAAATAATTTGGTTCATATATTTTTATAAGCAAATCCGTATCACAACCAATGCAATCCCATAAAGACTGTTTGTATTAATAAAATGGTATTTTTACAATGATGAAACATTCTTTGGCAAACTGTTCAAGCAGGTTTATTAGTGTCATTAAGAATCCTCTCACATTTCCCTATTTTTCAGCAACTAGTAAGGAGGTATGTTCAGAATTTCATTATTTGAAAATGAGGCAATAAATAAAATGAAATAAAAAATAAAGGCTAATTTGTACTCCTATAATGGCTCCCTTTTCAAAGCTTCAAAGCAGTCTACAAAAAAAAATAACCCAATGATTTAACCTTCACACCCCTTCTGTAATGAAGCTGTTCCCCCATTTTATAGCAGGGAAAAATATCTCTTGAGAGAGTCTTTGCTCATTTCAGATGCCGGTATTTTCAGTGCCAAGAGTCTGATTTACCACAATTTATTGTGCTTAAAGTCAGTGAATATGATAGGTACTAAGTATTTCTATATATATAAGACCACAAGCATCTCAGTTCAGCTATCCCACACTACTGGAATGTGCTAATAATCTGGGGTGAATTTGGGAAAGTTGGAAACTGAACCCACGTTCCTTGGTGCCAAGCTTATCCAACTGCAAGATGCAGTCTGCAAGACTCAGTGTATTTTATATTGTACTAGTCTTTTCCAACAAAAGATGTGATATTTTATATGTTTTATTAAGCACGAGTAAGTGTTTCACATAGAATCAAATTAACTGTTTGATTGGGTCAATGCTCTTTTGCCCTCTTTACGGCTTTTGGTCTACGCTTAAGGATACAGAAGAATGCCTGGTACTTATTTTTTATTATTTTTAATATTTTTGGTGCCAAATATGACAGACATTGATACATTTATGAAAAAAAGACAGGAAAGCAAGGCTGTTTCTGGGGGAGAAATGTTTCTTTCATTTCCTTCCCTCTTTAACATTGGTTGATACTAATTTTAAACCTTGCTGGCTCTTCACAGTAAGGAGGGTGAAAGATCTTGGTCTTTCATCCAAAAAAAAGGAGGTATCAAATAGGTGCAGCTCCAATTTTAAAGCAACCCCGCCAAGTAATTTAGTTCAAGAAAAGAACCATGACTTTCACAGCAACATAGGATTTGCTATATCAGATGCAGCAGACCATAGGATCACAAAGTCTTACCCCTTTATTCGAGCAGTGACCTATATTTCATCCTGCGCTTCAGAGGAAGATGAAAGGTCTCCATACTGCATCCTAAACATAACCATATGGAAAAAAATGCTATAGAGTTTAAAAAGGATAAGCAAACAGGGTTCCACAGAGCTACTATGATGCTATAGAATTCACTTCTAAAACCCCACTGGGATTAATAGGGGGTTATAATGCCTTTGATTCTCTACATAGGGAAATGTTTTCCTGCACTATCCTATAGGCAGTGATGATGAGGGCTTTTCAGCACAGAAAACATGCAGGGGAATGCAGAAACCTCTTGAAGCGCAAACTTGAGAAATATCAAATCCCTAAACCATTTTTTTTTAATACAAGTAGCCAGGAATTTGGTGTGTACCTTCAGAATTCTGTAATGACAATAACCATAAAGCCTCACAGCTAGTGTAAGAACTTGTGAGGCCATTAGTAATAGAAATAAATGCTGTTCTGCACGAGGACATTTACTCAAGGAATAAAAAAGCCATTTTAGAGTATGTTGCGTCCTACGTAAAAATTCCCACTGCACTTGTTCAATGTAGCATTTTAAGAACCCTGCTCTCCAACAACACGCTGGAATCCAACCTATGGGATCAAACATGGCCTAGGACACCAGAAGTGTCCAAAATAACAGTGCATCTCCTTGCTCACAGGGTCCACAAACGTGGCGTGCAAGGGCTGCCCTCCTTCCTCCACAGACGCAGGGCAGGGAGCACCTTGGCAGCCTGCCTTGCCCTAAAAGCCCCTTGCTGTCAGGGCTCCAAGCACCTGCCCTCGCTGGGCAGGGAGGGCACACGGGCTCCCAGCATGACCTCTCCTGCACTTGTGTGCACCATGGCATTTCTTGCAGCACTGTCTTTCAGTCAACCTCTTTCCTATGTATCTCTAGCTTTCCAAAAGCGCTATAGGTTTGTGGATGTACAGCTGCATTCTGAAATTCTTTCTTTCTTTCTTTTTTTCTTTTCTGGTTATTCTGGCAATAATGGATAATATCTGGAGATCAAGTTCTCTGGCTGACTGTTTTTTTTACACATTCACTCCAGTCAATAAAATGCCTCTTCTCCAGGCATTTACTTTAAAAATGTCCTGAGTAAACTGCACAGAGAACCATCATTTTGCCTCTCAGTTGCACACTTTGGATGCTCCAATCTTCTCACAGGTGGTGAAGGCAGCTACTGTTTTGCCATTTGGTGGTGGTACTCCTTTTTTGGAGGGCATCATGGACTTGCATGTTGCTGCCAAGGTAATGCATGATGTTACACTGTCTTAGAAATCAGACACAGTTGTGTAATGATATCCTATCATCACCAAAAAAATTAGCATTGTGTCAGGCCAGGAAAAAAAAAGTTAAAAGGGAAAAAAAAAAGTGGAAGCTAAAGCAGGGAAGATTAAAGCAGGGAAGAATCATGTTTTTTAACTGTGCCTTAGAATTTCTAATCTAGTTAATGGCCTTTCCAGCCCATCTTGTGTAAAGAAATGAGCATGTGGCATGTACTGAAGGAGGATCAACACTGACACACCAACAGATGTGCGTATTGGCACAAGAGATTGGATTATTTTTTAGACTGGATTTTTGACTTGCTAGATAGCCAGCAGCAACTTGCTTTTTTGGAGGGAAAGGGAAGGATCAAACAATTGCTGCAGAGGAATATTAGTTCCCTGGCACTTTGTCTTCTTCCATTACAGATTCTTTGCTCAAACAAGAGACAATTGCTGCCATTCCTTCCCCCTGAGTCATTGGCAATTCTCTACCCATCTCTGTTTTGCAGCTTTGGAGATTTTTGGGACTGGAATTTCTACCGCCCAGCCTGCCATTTTATATCCTGTCTCAATATTTTCCAGCGCTTCTGTCTCCTTCACCACTTCCCAAAGCCTCTCGGCGCATTATAAGCCTGCAAGTTACCAAAGTAACAAAAGCCACATATACCTCTTTTGCTGCTGTACAACTTTGCATGCCTGTTTGGAGGACATCCCAAGAGAGCATCTCCTGTTGCAAAGCAGGGCATGTAGCAGTCCATGCAGTGTAGAAGGTGGAAAGTGTCCGTCTGCTGACAGGGATGCAGGTAACACTCAAGAGCAGGCACATAAAAACAAGCTCTGTGCCCTTTACTCAGGAGAGTATCCCACTGGGTGTCCCCCGGAGGAAGGTGGAGTAGCTGGAACAACTGAATTCTGGATGGTTGAAGCTGGGGGGTGTAATCCCAGGCGAGCCTGGCACTGAAGATGCTGCTTCAATGAATTGCATTAGAGGCGCCAGGGGAGCTTTCATCGTGGTAATACGGATGCTACTGGAGATTTCACACACTGCTGCCATTCTCACATTCTTCTGGAGTCTGAGCTACATCGGAGCAAAGGTTGACCCACACACCTGTCCAGAGCACAAGTGCCTACCCCTACTTGCAATCTTAAAAATCCCTATGGCAATGCTAGAGCACAGGAAAGTGAAATGAAGGAGGGATTTGGAGTGATATTGCTACGTCTAGTATCATAACTGAGCTTCACTTTTCACTAAATATCTTCTTTACTGCTTTCCCTTCTCCCACATGTTGCCCCTCTGCACATAGTTTCCTTGCTGCAAGGCACTCTTCTGTTTTCCAACATATGCTTCCAATCACTAATGCTCTCCCTTCCTCTCTAGTCCTCTTCCTCTCCCTGTGGCACATTCCCATCCCTTTGAGTGTCCCTCTCTCCAACGTGCCCAAGGCCACTAAAGACAGCTTATGTTTCCTCTTCTTGTTCAATGGCAACCACAAGCAAAGCCAGTCAAGCCAACCTCTCCACGTGGTTCCCAGAAATGAGGGAAGTTCTTCCAACCAGGGAAATTTGTAGTCCTCCCAACAAGGGAAGCTGAAATATTCCTGAAGTCGTGTGCAGTTTGCGAAGTCTCTGAGAAGGGCTGTGCCAATACACCGAGGTCTCCACTTGCTGCACTAAGGAGCTGAGCCTGAACCATGGGCACCAGCACCCCATGGAGTCATTTTTTCCCCCAGCCAACGGCATCCAGCTGGACTGGCACCTTGGCCCCAAGGTGCTGTCCCAGCCTCGTCCCCATCATGGTGCCTGGCAGGGAGAAGTCACTGCCAGGACACCCTGCCTCTGTTTGTGGCAGGAGAGGACAAAGAGCTTCACAGAGCAGCAGGGACACAGGGCGGTCAGGATGCTTCCAGGGAAGGCCTGAGCCTGGTTGGGTGGCTGGCTGTCCCCCGTCCAACACCTCTGGCCAACAAAACTGTCCTTAGCCAACACCACCCAACCCGTTCCCCACTGCAGCCCAGCTCCAGCTGGCACTGGGCCACCCTGGGGAGTGTCTCTCCCACTGAAGAGTTCAAGGTATCACCGAAACAACCTCCATCCCATGACCAAAGACAGCACAGGGTTGCATGTGGGAGGGTGTCTCTTTGGAAGACGCATGTTTATGTACAGAGAAAAGAGCCACGCTCAGAAACGGTTCCTGATCAGCAGCTCCCTGGCAATGCTGCAGGCCATGTTTTCAGAAGACAGCAATTTGAGGAGCTCTTAAAAACATTTGGCTGCAGAAGTGACTGCTTCATGGGTCAAAGGTACGTCTGCTGCCTCATCTCCACCCTTGCTATGGTAGGTTCATGCCACTTTTCTAAAGTAAACAAACAAAAACACCTCAGTCAAAACATTCCTAAACTAGAGAAGAAAAGCCAAGCTAGGAAAGGAACAATTCACCCACCTACAGATGAGATCGCTTTAAAAACAACCACATAGGAAAAAGGCTAGCCACTTGAAGGGGCGAGTTAAGCAAGAAATAATGAGGCCTGCCTTACTTCCACCCTCAGGAGACAAGCCAGCAGTCCCGTGTGTGGGCTCATGAATCCCAGGAAGGGAGCCAGAAGAACTATGAAGAGTCTCCCCGTCTAATCCAATGGTTAAAATAGCTAGCACTCCTTCTAATGGGCCTACTTCAAAAGGTCTCACTGCTTCACATGGCCAAACTGCTTTTGCAATTGTTTTCTAAGCAGAAAGTATTTATTTTTTTTATAGGGTGAATAGTACAAGTGTGCAATCACTTAGTACTTCAGGGTACAGGAAAAAAAACCATCTTCAGAAGCCTGTGTTTCTTCAGAAAGTAATGCTTCAATTTCAAGTTTGCAAAATGCAAGACTAATCTCTGGCAGTATTTCTTTTCACCCTTGCTCTTATTGTAAAAATAATATTTTCTGCCACAAGCATTACTAAGCGCAACAAGAAAGTCAGGAGGTTCTTACATTTTCCATAGACTTTGAGCAAGAGGGAAGCTTCACTCAAGTGAGCTACTGTAGATTATAAGAACCAAAGTAAAGCCCTCATGAGACATGGATGGAACATATTTCTCTTCCCTCAGTCTGCCTTTACTCTGCTTTATAGGAGCTACCTGTAGTTACAGGGACCAGGACTTAGAAGGCATTTCCCAAACAAGTAACTTCTTTTTGTGCCCTGCAGTATCCAGCAGCCTCCATGGGGTCTGCAACAGATCTACTGCAGCATTCTGCTCAAAAGACAGGTAACTGAGGCCAACACGACTGGGCTCTGCCTGCCTGGTGTCTTAAGAACTGAGTTTCACAGGGTGCTGAAGTAAATCTGAGTTTGGGTTACTACCAGAAGAGAAAATCTTGGCAAACCACCCTGTCCTCAACCACGCATTCCCATTGTGCCTGCACCAACACCCATGCAACAAGGTATATCAAGGACTGGAATCAGTTGAAAATGACCCAGACAAAAATAACATCAACTAACATTTGTATTCAGTGAAGATTAACCTCACCAATCATGAAGTTGTGTGTTGGTCAGTGAGGAGGCAGAGCAGGCAGGAAAGGGAGCATGGTGGTGAAACTAGCCTTTTCAGCAAGGATGTGAACTTCAGCTCCAGTGGATCAGGAAATTGCAGACTTGCTGCCTGCCTCCATCCAAGACCCAAAGTGCTGGGCCCAGCTATTATGGTGAGTGAACAGATGTATTATCCATCGCCTCTTGAACATGGCTATCAAAACAAGCCTTAAGAGTTGGCAAGTGCCTGTAGACCCATCAGGGCTGCAGATCAGGGCGCCTACTGAAGTGCTCACCAGTTCATGCGCACAGTAACTGCAGCCTCAAGCCAAGTTTGCATTACAGACTTCTGGTGACACAACTATGTCATTCAGGTGTGTGTAAGGATACAACCATCTAATTTGAGAAAACATGAAAAAGCAAGGGCTGCTGGCCAATTAGCAATCCTGCACAGCACAGTTTTCCACCCACTTTGAGCCTACAGAAGATTCACTTTCTCACCCCTGAAAAAAGGCAATCCCTACAGTAGCCTGCCAGAAAGGCTTGAAGGCAAGAAGAAACACCTTCTCAGCAGCAGACCTTTTCTCACTTCCCTCTTCTTTTGACCCAGGAGTCTAGCATAGGAACCAAATTGCTGCTGGATGGGATCTTAGGTCACTGGATGTGCTGGAAAAGGCGGAGTCACTGCTGCAAGACAGTGCTGTTCTCCCTGGTGAGGGCGATGGGTAACAGTAACCGCATTAAGCACAGTAACAGAAGGGAAAGCACAAACTGCATCGAACACCTCCAAGGCACCCTGCAAAACCCGTGTGGAGATGGCTGTTGCACAGCTCCTCCTCCAGCATGGCGCTCTGCTCCTCACTGGGGCTCCCCAACCACACATTTGGCAGCCTCCCATCAGCAGCCCTAGAAGTGAGCGGTCGGGTTTCAAAGCTACGACTCTGCAAGGAGGACAGGCAGGAACTTTCCAGTGCTGTATCCCAAACGTCATCACACTATATTTGCTGAGCATAATAATCATAGTGCAGAGGTCGCTGGCTTCCCAAAAGAGGCAGCTGGCGGTGGTTCTTACATCGGAAACTGCAAGTTGTTGGCTTGAGGGATGATCTGTGGCAAAAAAAAAGAGCCTCATCCTTCCTGCATCAAGAGCAGAAGCGCCTGAGCTGCCCGGTCATAGTCTGAGCTGCAGAACTGCGAGGGGCAGACACCTGCCTCAGCTACTGCACAGAGGCAGGACAACAGGTTCTCCTACACCACCACCCTGCTTGACTCTGGGGCCCGCAGGTTCAAAACAGTAACAACCAGTTCCCAATGGGGCAGAGGTTAACTGAAGAGAAGAGCGTGGCTGTGAGCAAGGCTGTGGTGGGGACTCCTGCCCCAAGCTGAGCAGACTGGGAGAGAAGGAGGAAGAGGAGGCATAGCAAAGAAAACACCACTGTCTAGAAGAGGGGTGACCAGTGACCTAAAGGATTAACAGTATGAGATCAGGAGCAGCAGGTTTCAGGCTTCTTCTGCTGACTCAAGGCGTTCACCCACACATACACTTGCACGCAAACAAGAGAACAAGATGAGGACCTACCACCCTTCTTGAGATTGCAAAGCAATTTGCATTGAGAAGCCCCCAAAAGCCTGACTCCTCCCTCACCAGGGACACAGCTGACCAAAAGCACAAATATACTAATTCCCAAACCTCCCTATCAAATGTGAGTCCATCTGGGCAAAAGGATATGCTGGACAGTAACATACTGTAATTGTCTGTTTTGGCCATTTGGGATGCTGTTGAAAGAATTTTGGAACAACCATAAGACTTTTTGGACACTCAAATACTCAATGAGTCAAACTCATCTGTGTCCTACCAAGGCACATTTTAGAAAAGAAAGCAATTAGCTTCTAGCAAAATGATGTAACCTTGTTGTTTTTTCTCCTCATTGTAAGTACATCTCTGTGTGTTTTCTTTTAAAGCTGCACCAATTAATAATGTGTCTCTATATTTATTTAGAGATATGTCAAAGAAGGAGTGCTTATCCACAGCTTCAGGCAACTCAGGAATTTTAATATATAAACAGCTATATAAATGAGTTTCCTAATTGTCCAGTAATAGCTTCGTCAACCAAGAATCTGATGTGCACACCAACACTGCTCAGGATGCTCGAAATTCTGCAGCCACTTCAGCAGCCAAGGCGAATAAATAAGTTTTCCAAGAGAACCAATTCAGGCTACTATAGATCAAGTGAAGGAACAAATTGTTTACCTTTTTGTAACTTTAAAAAAAAAAAAAAGGAAGAAAATGGGCCAGATTTTCTAGAAACCTCGGCACGTTGCCTACCTAAATTACACTTACGTGCAAAGGCATGCAAATTCACCATTTCCATGGTCATTTGCCTGAACTGCATCCACATTTTCCTCAAGTGCCTCCTTGAACATGACACGACACGTATGAGCGACCTCCCCAGCAATTCAGAAATCAGTGTACGACGGGAGCACAGGAAACACCTGCATTCCTCTGCAGCAGCAAGGCAGCCATCAACAAGAGGTCTCCAAAAAAAGCTCAACCGAACCCAGGGGTCAGGCAGAGTGCTGGCACTTTGCAAAGCTGAGCGGGCTCCACTGGACACTTGGCAGGAGGGAACCTTATTCCCTTAGGCTCTTAAACATATTTTACTGCACAAGGTGAAAAGAGAGACTGACCAAAAAAAAGCAAATATTATCAGCTGCTGCTACTGTCCTAAAATGAGAGAATAAACAGTGCTTGTTTCTCTCAGCACCCATGAAAACCTCCTGAAGTGTTGCTTTATTTTTCCCTGAGAGCCGGGGCAGACACAGCTGCTGTGGAGAATGTTGCACACAGGCGAAGGCCGGGACACATGCAGCGACACTGATCCTTCACAGAAAAGTGAATATGGGCCAAACGCTGTTCCCAGTCCTACCGGTGAAAAGCCAGGAAAATATGCTTGCAGAATATCCAGCTTCATACTAATGTTACTGAGAGGGAAGCTTGGCTCTGCGTAGGAAGTGAGTCTGTGCTTACTGAAACCGTACCTGACAGAGAGGCATTGCTCAAACGGCTGGTTCTGGTCCAAATACAGATTTGAGCACATTTTGTCCAAGGTCTTCTAAAGCCCTGGTCTCCCACGTGAGAGCTCCCACGCCGGCGGGGCCGGTCACGTCTCTGTCAGCAGCTCCCAGCCAAGCGGCCGCCCTGCCAGCAGGCCCAGGGCCTCGCTGCAAGCGAGCGGCGAAGTGCGCCGTCCCGAGCGCCCGGCAAGCGCGGCTCTGCCCTGCCAGGAGGGCTTTGCAGAGCCCTCCTTTGCAGCAAGGGGAGCAGCCGCACGTGCTGCTCGTGTTGCCTGTCCCCGAGAGCGAGCGCGCGGGCGACCCGCTGCCCTTCCTGTGTACTTCCCTTTCGCACACGGAGCGCAGCGGCAGCCATTTCTGGGCAGCCCATGGCCGGGCACGTGGTTCCTCTCCCTCAAACACGGGTGAGGGGGCCCAGCCAGGACAGGGATGCCCCAGTTTCCCCCATGGCAGCGCCCAGCGCCGCCAGCCAGAGCCCTGTGCCCTGCGCTCAGGAGAGCCTGGAGCACGGAGGGGCCTCGGGAGCGGGAAGGGGCAGGAAAGAGGCCCTTCCTCGGAGCTTAAAGTCTTCTTTTCCCTTCCTGGCTAGTAATTAAACGTAAAAAAAAAAAAAAAAAAAAAAAAAAAGTAATAAATCACCATAGTAGAGAAGGGGAAGAAGCCCTCAAGAGTTCAGTTCAGCTGTTTTTCTGATCCTCCTCCCTCCATCTATCTGATGCTCAAAGGAAAAAACAAAATGCTTAAAAGGGCCCTTTCTGGTGCGAATCCATGTTCCTCCCTTCCTGCTCTCCTTATCCGGCGCTCAAGAGGAGAAGCGCTCTGAAGGCCTCTTCGGGATGGAGGGAAGTGCCTACACTTGGGCCAGGCCTCCACTTTTCACTTTTCTGATACTCAAAGAGGAACAAAAGCACAACCCACCCTCAGTTCTGCAGCTGAAGCCTCCCCATGCTGCACAACCCCCCTTTTGCTCCCACATGGCAGCGTCTCTCGCACACACCGAAGCAAACTCCCATTCAGTACTGCAGTGCATTGAACTTGTCCCTGAGCATAACCCCTCTGGTCCCAGCAGCTCGGATGGCTCCGGCCTTGGCCAAGGTTTCAGTTTCCCTGTGGCCTGATGACGTGATTTGGGCAGGATTTATGAGGCTTACAAAAAACGCACAATTAAACCTAATGGGCAATGGAGACAATTTTTTCTTTCACACTCACTTTTCACTGCTGGCTTCTAGGACCGAGGCAGCGAGCTGGCAAGTCTGCCCTTTTTCCTGGAGCCTGAATTTCTAGCCAAAAAGTTTGCAAAAATTTGCTCCAGCTCTAGTCAAGCTAATTTGCTCAAGCTTGGTAAGCTGACCGAGAAGCCACTGACACTGCTGAACACTAATTGGAAGTCAGTGCTCAAGGACCTTGCGGGCTCAGTCTGTCCCTGCCACAAGTACACTGGTCGGCACTCAGTGTGAGGAAAACGAAGAAAACGCACGTCCTGTGAGGAAAGAGAGTGAGGGGACATACGTGTGAGGCCATCCTCGTCCCCAGAGAGAGCAACTGTCTGCGTGGACGGGCCCCTTCCCACCCCACGGACAGCCAAAGCCAACAGGAGCAAGCTGAGCCCGAGATGGAAACCACACACAGCAAGGGGATAAAGCCCAGCTCCCAACCTTGCACTTTTACCCACGTTTATTAACCAGTGCCTCCACGTTTTGGATCTGTTTCATCTATGTCATTTCAGGTAACAATAAGACTTCTGTTTTCTAGGTACCTGCTCCGTAAATCCCCGCGCAGTCGGGTGCCAGTGCGAGCAGGGGTCACGCTGTGTTCAGTCGCGCTCGTGCACGTGCGCCCCGTCACGTGCGCCCGTGCAGATGCACCACTTCTCCTGTGGAAAACAAACTGTTTTTCTTCATCCCAAACAAAGGTCACACAGAAAGTATGTGGCTTTGTTTTAGCTGTGGGGAAACGTAGATTTCCAGAGGCATCAGCAACGTGAGGCTGAGAAGTGGGCGAGTTTAAACCCCTTGGAAAAGTGTTATTTGTAGAAAACTGCATTCTGCCCTCCCAGCAGCACCCCTTTACGGCACTCCCTTGGCAGGGCATGGAATGCAGCACCCAGAGCAGCACATGCCCGTGAGCCTGCCCGGCGCGTCCCGCCAGAGGGGCCACCGGCAGCGGGGGCAGTATCCAGCAGGAGTCTGGGAGAGGGCGAACCCTGCAAACAGAGCTTCTGCAGAGGCCGTCAGCCCACTCCTGTTATTTACTTATTTTTATTGTATTGCTGCAAAAGCGAGTGAGGAGGGGAAAAAAAAATAGTAATAATTCAGCCTCACACAAGAGGAAATGAAAAGGGAAACTTTGAGATTTCTCATCTCTCCAGAAAGCCCCGGGGCCGATTGCAGAACTTTGTCATCACAACCGCTGGCTTTGCGGTTCGCAGCATCACCGTCCCGTGAGGCTTTGCACTGGCCCGATCATCATATCAATAAGGAAGTACAATCACTTAACCACAGAGCCAGTTTCTTTTCTGAGCCCTCGTGTTGCCTTAGAAGGTTGTTAAACAAGACTCTTTCCTGTTTTTGAAACCTGTGCATCCGTATGGTTTGCAGGTTACTCAAATAACCTTATCACTCGAAGCAACACTGGCACGAATTTCAAAACTGCTTACTCCAGCGCTCCCCTCCCCTCTCCACACATATCTATTTACTCACAGGGATCCTTATTTACAGTATCTTCTTGCCAACTGCTGACACAGAAGAAAAAAGCCTTGGTTACACATTAAGCTTTATCGTTGAAGTATTCATGCCAGACGGTGTCCAAACACTGTTAACTGGTTGACCTTAACTTGGGGTAAGCCGCACAAGAGGAGAACTTCACACGCAGCCTGCTTGCCGAGGCAGGGCTGCCTTCTCCTCGCCGCCATTTAAGCCGCCTCACCTTTAGCTAGGCTAAAAAAGCTTTTCAAAGCTTTTTAGAAAACACAAACCACAACTGTGGTTTTGTTTTCAGAAAACAGAATGAAGCAGAGCAAGTTCCTTGTAAGATTATTCAAGAAGGAATTAGCAGAAAGAAAGAGAAATTTTACTAGTAAATGTAAGGCATGGAGTAGCTTGCCTGTAGTAAAAATCCTGAAATAAGATTTGTTCAGCATACAAGTCAAAACTAATTCTTTTCCTGAGAAGGAGAAAACAAAGAAGGCTGCAGTACAGGTCTCTGCCACGGAGAGGGTCTGGAAAATCCAGAAATCAGCTTCAATAGGTCTGTTTTGTACAGCAGCTTTGGAAAGATCTGCCAAACGTAACAGTTTCACTTGACAGTCATCTTCTGGCTTAACTTCTGAGCTGGCCAGTCGCCATTTCATATTGCACAATAAATGCCTGCAAAATTAATCATAAACTCCCTGCTTGGAAGTCCCAGCGCTGCTCTCCTGAAATGTACCTGCAGTGTGCCCCAAAGCGCAGCCAACAGCTCCACTTCTGTTTTCATCCATGCTGCAGCCTGCGAGGACAAACCATCACAAAAACAACTC
Source organism: Crypturellus soui (assembly GCA_032275445.1). Classification (NCBI taxonomy): domain Eukaryota; kingdom Metazoa; phylum Chordata; class Aves; order Tinamiformes; family Tinamidae; genus Crypturellus; species Crypturellus soui. The sequence goes on along the minus strand of JAUBNY010000523.1, from coordinate 4,211,774 downwards.
GTGAACTTTATTCCTCAGCTCCTGCTTCTGCAATCGCTTAGCTAAACCTTTATATACACTTCATGACAGGCACATGATAGTAATGCTCGGAGGCACTTAATCTAAACCCCACGCCTTACAGCTTTTCTTCTCACAATTAGCACTTAGCTTAGAAAGAAAAACAGACATTGGGGGCCCAAGCAAGAACAACCCAGAATTGCTTTCAGACTCACAGATCCTGATGCTCTTGTTCCAATAAACCTATTAGCACTGATTCACTAAAGATGTGATAATGTTCTGTGCACAACACTGTCCAAGCACATGTTTTTTGTTAAAATTAACATAAAAGGTACAGAGACCAAGGAGATGGCCAAGCTTGTGAAAAGTGCTTGCCCTCTCTGCACTGGCTGGATCGCTGCCTCAAAGGCTTCACTTCAGGAGATGGCAGGAACCTCTGAGCACAACTGGTGGATCCCAACAGGAAGGCCCTGGCCATACTGTCAGCCATGGGACCTCCCTCAGGAAACTGGCCCCCGAATACAGAGCACCGCTGCTTTGTGTGCAGTTTTTCCAGTGATTTCAGCTGAACTGCTCATTTAAAAAAATAAAAGCATGGTGTTCCAGCTGTTTTATTCCTTTTCCAGAGGACAAAACTGAATTGATCATACAAATATCCCAGCAAAATAACAAAGAAGACAAGTAGGATTTAAACATCTCCAGAAGAGAATTCACTTTCACAACAGCTCCAAAACTTACTTAATAACAGAACACAAAGGAATAAAACAACGTGATTAGAACCAGAGATAACAACCAACACACATTTTATTGCTGTGTTTTCACTTCTTATTTCTTTTTAACAAGGATAAAAATTAACTTGTGCAACCTCAGCCAGGAAGTGACTGGATCTTTGAACTCTGCCATCTGGCTAGTGGAATCTGTATTTTCGCCGCCTCGGGTTACAGGTTAATCCTGCCAATTCTGATTATTTGTAGAGTTAGCTGGGCTCTCAGAAGCTTTTATATTCTCTGTCACAGAGAAGATTGCTGCAGAGCAAAACAAATGCACAAAGCACTCGGGCCAGTGTGGTGAGGCCGTTGAGGAAGGAGAGAAGAAAAGGAAAAAAATAAAAAGAACAAGTCACTTCTGGCTAGTCTAAAATTACCCTTTTTATTACAAGAGAAGACGTTGCAACATGTGCTGGAGAATTTGCCTCACACTGCAAGTCAGCACAGACAGGAAGGCTGCGCGCTCCCCGCTCAGGGAGGAAGTCGAGCTCGAGCATGCCCGGCAGACGGAGGCACCACGTGATGACAACAGAATCCAGACCCATCTGTGGATTTGTTCCTGCCCCCCGCCCCCCCCCTCCCCCCCGGGCACTTTTCCATCTAGTCTTGCAAGCAGCTGGATCAATTTACTCTAGCCTACGGTGCACTGCACAGGCACAGACTGAAATTATTACTCATGGAAATCCCCTCTGTTTCAGTCCTTTGAACAAGGAATCAGGTAGCTTTCAAGCTCCTGACAATTAATAGCCTTTGGTTGAGGGAGAACAGTGCAAACATGCTGGAAGCTATGGGTTTCAAAACAGCTTGCTTAGTTTCTAGTAAATTAAAGGGAGTGGGTGGTTGAGATACACAGTAATATCATCCAGTGGAGTGTGGTCTTTATTGACGTCAGCAGGACATTTCTTTTCTCCTCTCTCTGTCTGTCTCTGAAAGAAGCACATGGAGGTTAACTCTGTGACAGAGCTATGTCTCATAGAGTTTAGAGAACCTCCAGCTTTCCATCAGCAAAGCCAGAGCAGACTGCCACACTGTAAATCAGCAGTACAAAAATATATGCGAGTCACTTCACAAGAGGAAAAAATCTGTTGGAAACAGAAATCATGAGGACTTACTGTACATGTTTCTCTTCATGCTGCATGATTAACGCCTCTGACTAAGACAACACTCTTTGGTGGCTACGAACACATCCTCATCTCAGATTTTGCTTGAAATAGCATATTTGACCATGACGCCTCTCCACAACTACTGTGTCCATCCCAGCATAACCTTGTGGTGTCTGCTACTGTTTTCACACTTTTATAGACTCTGTTATTTTCTCTGAGGCCTCCAAACTGTAGGCTGAATTCATTTTACCATAGCTCTACACGGAAAATAAACCAAGAAATACAGCAGAAAATTTTGTTATGCTTACAGCAGGCATTTCATCTCTCAGTATTGGCATGTGCAGGTGTGTACCTGCAACTTTTTAATATGCTGTTATCTGTGTACTAAATAAAAAACAGTTGGACAGTAAATAGAATGATGCACAATACCAAAAAAAAAGTGTTGCAGGTAGGAAAATGGACCCATCCCAGGTCCAAAGTCACATTCCAAGCAAAACACAACCTTACAGCGCCTATAATTTCTACAAAAAAAATATATATGTACGTGTGTGTGTGTATAAAACACAGAGACTAGTAAGGCCAAAGTTGTAAAAGATGAAGTGGACTTTCTTATAACAAAGATGTGTGTTGAAGCTACTATGCCAGGTTCTGACTCAACAGAGACACACACATACTTCTCAAAGTGGAAGATTTTTCCACTAAACTGGTGGATGAATGAGTTCATCTTGACCCACTGAGCAAGTTTTCTTAGTACTCATTCTGAGCAAGAGCATAGCCTCAACTAGTGTTTACACTCACTTGACTTTTTCACTCACTCCAAACCTTTGTTGCTTTCCTACCACTTACACCAGGTTTTTCTTAGTAAAAGGATAATTTTTTTCCCCTCATTGTGGCCACAGGACTTGAGTAAATACCTTTGAACTATTAAAAATGAGACATGTTAATGAAATGATACTGCAGGCATTGTCCATTGTTGAGTCCCAAGATCACTAAGACAAGCAAGAGAAAAGAGGAGTGTCCAAGCAAAACTGAGGTACCTGGTCATTTCACAGAATACCACAAAGCCAGACAGATCAACATACAGAAGGATAAGGGAAATGTGTGATAGTGGAAGTTCCTTACTAACTACAAGTAAACGTTATGATCTCTGACTCTGCCACATTTCCCTTGTTCTTTCATATCCTCATCCACTAATTTGCTTATGGGCATCTATGCAACTCAGTGGCACTCTGCCTTCTACTTAGATGGACATTTTCTGTTACTTTTTAAAATTAAACTGTGAAACTGAAATTTGATGCTATGGATGTTGCAATAAAGGTTGAACCAAGATATATTTGGCAGGAGTTGCCATGATTCCTTTGAGGCCACTGTTACTGACTGGGCTTTGCTGTAAACTCTGCACCTCCTCGTGCTCCCACCTTTGTGGAACTAGTCACAGGTCTTCATAGATCAATGTTGCACAATACTACTCTTTTCTGCAAAGGTCCCATTTCTGCTGAGATTCTTTTGACAACAGTCTTTCAGTGTTCATTCCCAGCTTTTAAGAATATATTTAGAGGGGAAAATGCAGGGAATTGAGATCTACCCATAATTATGAATCAGCAGTGCCAGTCTGTTAACAGAAAAAAAAAAAGCAGGGGGGAGCATTTGATGAATATACTACTCTTCTAAGCAATACTTTCATTTAAATGAAAATGCTTCCATTTTCTTGTAAAATAGACAAGCCCAGACTGTAGCCTGCTTTCTTCTACTCTCTCTGCAAAGTGTTACGAGAGCCCTGTCTACACTTCTTGAGGGATTCTAATTTAACATTTTTTTTAAAACTCAGCTGTGGTTGTAACGCTGTGTGATGTGACTTCCCTGCCACAGTAGCGAGGTTGAAAGGAAATCCACAGGGGTTCTCCAGTTCTCTTTTACAGCTATGTTTGGAAATATGGTCAAGTCCTGGCTGCGCTCTGTAAATCTATCTTCAGACAGCATTTGGCCACCACACTATGTGAAAGCAGAGCTCAAGCCCAGGCTTTAAGTTCCAAGTAAGGTGGGCCTAAAGATGAGAAAAAATAGCCCAGCTTGCCAGTTTTGCATAAAGTTGCCAACATACAGTGGTTTTGTGACATAAATTCAGATGAAAGCTGCCAACTCATTTTGTGCTGGCCACCAAACAGCCACCAGCTGGTCATGGGTCTGAGTCACCAGCAGTCTGGGCAGGACTGGACTGCGTACCTGCTGGCTAGGACCCACACCATGGGTAGGAACAAGAGCAGTGGCTCCTTCTCCACCTGACTAAATGAGGGTGAAAATGCTATGCACTTGAAAATGCTTCTTTGTGTGTGTGTGCGTGACTGCCTCAACGACAGTGAGATGCGAGTAGAATGGCAGAGGGCTGCATACCACAATGTGTAATCAAGATGTCTCTTTACAGAGACGTCACTGAATTATTATTATTGTTGCTCTGCTTCTTCACAGAGCATTCCAAGAGCTTTCCAAGATGGTATTTTTGCGACCAAGTAAAGGTCAGAGTTCCTGCTTTGATAAATCAGAGCTGGTTAGAGGGCAGGTTCAGCTGACAGAGTCATCTGATCTGTGCAGCTGTGCACAAACCCTGAATTAGTTCCCTTCTTGTACCTCTTTCAGCCTAGGCATGAAGCTCAGACATCTGTTAGTTCCTGAATTACAGAGTGCACGCAATAACGGACGTACCCTGCCCTAGTGTGCTTGTGTTTTTTTTTTTTTTGTTTTGTTTTGTTTTCCAAGTTTTGCATTGACTATACACCAACTGGACCACAACTTCCGGTCACTGAATCTTCTATACTGCAGCTGTGTTTGCTGCTAAAGTGAATGGTGACTTCATAAATATCTGACTTCCCTACCAAAATAAAAAAAAAAAATAGAGAAGAAATGTGCATTTTCATCTTTTCTGTTTGTCACATCCTTCCCTTGAAGGATTTTGCATGGTTCTGATAAGCAGCACCATAATTGTCACAAGCACAGCATGCACAAACAGCAACGCTGGGCGCTGGGCACTGGGCAGCTCTCCAAGCTGCACTGCAAACTCAGGCCTCTCCACGTTGTGTGAGCTGCATGCGTGCTGACGCTAAATAGCAACGCGACAACTGCACAGTGGTCCACAGGACAGCACAAAACTTTGTTCTGCCGATTGAATGCTCAGGTGGTACATAGGGAGGGACAAAACCAAACGCTCTGGGCTACCACTCTACTCACTGCTGGTAAAAATGCTCTGGGATCTTTGATAACCTTGAGAAGAAGGTTCACGTCAACCAGGCAGAAAACATGTGGTTCGAGCAGCTTTGTGGAACCCAATTTAAATCCTGGCTCAGCAGAAGAAGATGCAGCCCTGTGGTACCAGCGCCGCTTCCTGGAGCACCTCTGGACCTCATGTCGAGCAAGGACATAAATAGCAGCGAGGTGTGAGTTTTCACTTGCACTGTAATGTCAGTCCAAATCCTGCTGCACTTCCCCCGGCCCTGTCTCCCATCCGTCTTTGCCTGGCTGCAGCGGTGCCATTTGCACTTCTCCGTAAGAAAGCTGCTGCCCTTTGCAGAGGCTCTGAATCATCGTGTGCAACGGCCCCCTGCACAGGAATCCGCAGGGTGCCTGACCTCGAGCGAGCCGCTCGGCACCGCGGCCTTGCTCGAGCTCCAGACGGTAACGTGCGGCCCGGGGGCAGCCGGGAGCCCGTGAGCGCGGCGAGCCGAGCGCCCTGACCTCCCTGCTGCCGCCCCAGGAATGAGCCCCGTAATCCCCTGCGCCGCGGCCTCTCACAGGCAGCACTGGGCTCTGCCACTCTGACCTTTTCACGGAGATGTGCCTGGACGTTGCGGCTCTCCCCTCTTTATAGCTTGGCCATGAGAGAGAGCCTGACCGGCTCATCGAAATAGACTCCACGTTAAAGGTCAGGGAGGCACAGTGTGCCCCTGTCTTTCAGAGGGCTGCCAGACATGAGAACTCAGCTATAGTCTTCCCATGACAATGGCCGCAATTACGACTTGAAAATGGTACAGATGTAATCCTATTAATACAAGAATTTTGAGATTGTAATGCCGTGGTCCCAGATGCCGCTCTGAAAGGCACACAGAATGCACCGTGCAGTCTCCTCTCCACGGCACACTAAGAAGGCCGCCTTTTAAGGCTGGCTGCCTCTCAAAGCTAATTACTCCTGCATTCATAGGGCCTAACTCTTATGTTCCTAGTAAGCCAGTTGGGTCTGGTTGAAAGAAAGAGTGAAAAATCCTAGAATCTCAGAAGTCATGAAGACACTGCAAAAAAACAAGACAAGAACTTAAGGCACGTGAGCACCTCTCCCAGACATACACAAACTGCTACCATATTTTACAAGTTTTGAAAAGCATGCCTATAAGCTTTGCAAAGCAGCAAATCTGGCCCCGAAGTCATGTGAAACCCAAGAGCAAATACTCTGAGGCATAGGTGACATCGTTCTCCAAAACCTGCCTTTACTAGTGTTAACCAAAAGATAAATATTTTTAACGTTTAACAACAGAAGCCCTGAAAACCTGCTCTACATGTCCAATGCAAATGGAGATCCCCACAGTCCCCTCAGTATAAGTGAGAAGCAAAACACCCTGTTTTCTGTACTTAAGGGTTAGAATAACCCTGTCTGAACCACTGACAAAAACTCCAAAGCCTGTGATTTAGTAGCTTTCAGAGGAAGAAAAAGTTCAATTCCCTGGCCTCTTTGCCTTTTCTCCCTCCACCAGATCAGATGAGATCCCCTTGCATCCTGTCTGGAAACTGCAGACACGGGATTGATATAAGGTTGGAGGTTTCTCAACTGTTGGCTAGGAATTTCTGCAGTTTTGAGGTTTGAAAAATCT
>JAUBNY010000523.1:4193315-4204954 GCA_032275445.1 Crypturellus soui | reverse complement strand
ATCTCCATCACATCCCCACAGTGTACAGAAATATTATGATTCTTCATTTACAGCAGAGGAATTGAAACAAAAACCTTACAGGGTCACTTAGCGACAACTGCAGTAGCTCCTGTCCAGTTTGCTCCAAAGAGTGTTGCCAACCTGAACCAAGCTGATAGCATGGGGGGACCCAGCCTCGTCCTGCTGTGCTGGGCACGGAATGGAGTGGAAGTGGCAAGTGGCTGGCAGAGCCCTGGGCACCACTGGTGACCAGCTGCTCTTCAGCTTTTATGGCAGGCCCCACTGGATCCAAGCATAGGCACAAGGAGAGGAAGGAGTGGGAATGTGGATATAGCAGATACCTCCACAGGCACCACAGGCAGAACTTGGCTGGTGGCAAAGGCCAAGTAACACCTGGGTAATATGTAGTGCCTCGAAGTAAGCCTGACCATCCTCCCTCCTCCTCTGCTGGGATGAACAGCCCTGGATGGCACGGACAGAGGTGGACAACAGCGCAGCATGTCCAAGACCATGTGTGTTCAAGCAATGCGCTTGCCAATTCTGCAGAGAATAGAAATGCAGAAGGACAGTCCCTGCCTGCGTACCAATAAACAGGACTGGGCTTTTCCCTATTACCCCGTCACCTCCTCCATTCCCAGCCCGCACTGAATTCCTGCAGGCCTCAGCACAGTGGGAGGAAGGTGAGCTTCAAGCCATAGCACTCCCTGCACAATAACCTGATTAATTCACTTCCTTCATCTGCTTTAGATATGATGAGAGAGCAGAGAGCACACAGTGTAGCGCCGGGCTAACATCACCTTCCTGCAAGACCTGGCTCGTGTGGCAGGGAGATGCACTTGAGCCCTGTCCTCTACAAGGAGCAGCTACCGTGCACCCTGAGCAGCTCTAGAAACGAGCTGCTCTAAGAAGGATATGAAACCTTGTCATTGTGAAAGCTGGAGGGGATGGCACGTGCTAAGGCAGGGGGTTCTGGTGTGATTGCACTGCTGGCACAATATGCAACTTGCTGCCTGCCCCTCCAGGACAGAAAGGTCTGGCTGCCCAGCTTGCCTGCTCGCTGCACCGTCAGCAAGAGCTCCCTGGGCGTCACCAGCTGCTGGAAGGCTCCAGGTGCATCTCCCATTCTCCAGCAAGTCCGGGCAGCGAAGCAGCTTGGCCAGACCCTTCTCACAGTGCCCGGGCACCCAGTGCGCTGCTGCACGCCATCCTCTGTGGGGATGAGGCTCAGGCACCTCCTCATAGCAGTGCCTTGCGGTTTACTGTGAGGAGGTGCCAGCGCCCTGCTCTAAAGCACTGCTGTAGCTGCAGAAACAGATTCCCTGTGGCTAGATAACTGCAACAAAATCACTCAAGTGAGGCTCAGAGAAAAACAACTGAAGTGTTAATTTACAGCACCCAAAATAGATCGCAGTTACAGAAGTTTATAAGATGTGCCCATAGAGAGCATTATACACAGTGGCATGTGAAGGACCACACTGTTAGACATGAAACGGTTTTCTTTTTCACAGAAACAACCCTCTCTATCTGCTTAAATCTGGCATCTGCTTAGTGACCCCCAGCAATGCTTGAATAGGGCAGTTGGAAAGAAAATCATGTTGGACTAAAATAGTGGAGGAACTATTGGTCAGGCAAGGGGTAGCTATATTATAAATATTTAAGAAAATGCATCACAGCAATGGAATGAAGATAAAAAGGGCTAGTGTTTTTATTCTTAGAGATCTGTAGAACTTAACTAGTCATATCTTTGGCTTTATAGGAAAAAAAGAAAGACAGGAAGATGATGGCAATCACTTGTGGCAAGACATATGGTGTAAAATAAGGAAGATGCCAGGCAGTACTTGTTTTGAGTTTCATGAGTAAAGCAGGGCCATTTCCAACAGCCAGATGCCCATTAAATGTTATTTTTGGACACCACTTCAGAACTGACTTGGAGGGAAGTGTGACATTCTGAGTCACCTCTACCACTTCCTGCAACACCTGGGGCTTACTTGAAGGGCTCTCATTTAGATACTGAGAATTTGCTTGCTGTTCAGGGTGAAAATAACACAATTTACTTTCGTTTTTTTTTTCTCTAAAGCTCTGCTGAAAGTATGATCTGTGATGCAACAGCCTCCTGTGCAGATACAGGCCCCATATGCAGTTCATACGACACGATGAAAGAGCAATTTAAAAGTAATCAGTCATCTGTTACTTCTCCCTGGAGGTAATCAGCAACATGTAACTGCTTTCTGCTTGGATCCAGTAATCAGTGATAAGACAATTTCTTTTTCAAAGATGCTTAAACACCCCATCCTGTATCCTGAACACTGATCAAGCATTTCAGGGTTTGCTCTGACTCCACAGAAAGCTGTGGCCTCAACCTCAAACACATGCAGCAGCGTCTGAGGCATAAACTGAAATTATTTTGAAGGAAAGCTCTGAGTCTCTGCCTTGGTGGAGGATCCACTGATCTCATTTGGGTCTGTAGTGTCGCGACCTGCTCGTGTCAGATCAGTTCAGGAAGACAGACTGCACAGCCCTGAAATGCAAACAAATCACATGAGAAGAATTCCAGAGAAAAGCTAATTCTATTAAAAAAAAAAAGTTTCTTCAGTTTCATATTTAGTTTATTTTTACAAATTTCCTCTATTAAAAAATATTTAAATATTCTCCTTGCTGGAGAGTTGCAAAACTCTGATGAATTCATATTATATGAAACTATTTAGTCTCTAAACCTGTTTTGATAGTGCATTAATAAGGCAAGGACAGATTTTCTACCTTGGTATTGCAGAAATTGCACAACATTTCATATCCTATCCAAAAACATTTGCAATGTTTCAAAAGGCAAAGCTGGATAAGGAACATTTTGGCGCTACGAAGACATATTTTTTTATTAAAAGCAGTTAACGCTTGAAAAGGATCAACCCAAATGTCTCCATAAGCAGGGCATCTATTAAAACAGCTACTTGGACAGGATATGTTTAGTATGTTTCAAAAAAAAAAAAAAAAGGCAAAAACAAGCAGAGAGAGTCATATCCTAACCTTTGGGGAATGGCTGAGAGCTTTTCATATCATGTAGAAATGTCAAAGGTGAACGAGGAACAGGTTTTTTTGTTTTCTGCTAGAAGTATCTCCTGGTGAACCACTGCAGCCCGGGCAGGAGGTAACTGAGGACGCGGTCTGGGCTGCAGAGTCCTTGGCCGAGCAGTGTCTCTGCAGCCAGACCAGCGCTTGGCTGGGGCCAAGGCGACGTCGCAGGCCCTAGCCAGCCGGCTGTGTCCGTGCCCGCTCCACGTCAGCCCTGGCTCGGCTCCTGAGGCCGGCCTGGACACACTGCAGGGCCCTGCACTGGCAGTGGCGTGGGGAGAGCAGAAACTCCAGCTGAGACAGGGACGGAGAGCTGTGAGGAGGGAAGGAACTGACTCTTAAACCTGCTGTTAGCTGTAGATAATTGTATGGTGTGTTGAAGAGCAAAGTCAAGAGCGACAACCAGGCTGCTTGGGTTTGCACCAGTGCAGAGCTTCCCTAGGGCGCTTTCATCTGTGGGGCAGTTTTATTCCCTGCCGCATCTCAGCTGGGGGCTGCTCCTTCCAGGTGGAGGCTCCCATGGGACCCAGCGGCAAAGAGTCAGGAGGCTCAGCCAGCCATGGGTCTGAACATGAGCCCTCTTCAAGCAACACATATAAACAGAGGTGTCAAAATAACCCACACACCTCTGCTGAACAAGTACATGTTGCTCAGTCTGGCCAGCAACCAGTTAGTTTCCCTGTGCAATGAACATCCCATACACCAGATGAAGGCTCTCACACAGCTTTTCCAAGTTACCCACTCTTTGATAGTCTGCCATGGGATCTGGATCCCATCCATGAGAAACTGCCCACAGTAATAAAATTGCAGCAGGATACTCTGGGGCTGCTAAGCAAAGGACCCTTGTGCATCTTCTTTTTTCATACCGAAGTACTTTGGGATCCGACTGACATGCTCTTGAAGAAGCCAAGTCAGCCAGCTAACCTCCTGTTATCAGAGGGTCAACACGGAAACCCGACAAGGGGAATCCCTCTTTAGAAGGGATTGGTCAGATTATGGAGGTGCAAAGTCTTACAGATACCAGGTGAGGCCTATCCATGAGAATGGTAGGAAATGATGAAAACGCTCCTTTCCTACAAAACAGATCACTTTCTCAGGGCAATTCCACTTTAGAGATGGGCGGAATTTAAAGTGAAAAACTATCTGAATATGGCTAAAACCCTGGATTTTGATCATGAAGCCCATGTGAAACTGTAGAGACAAAGATCTGCACTATGGTAACGTGGTGAGAAAGCAGTGCTCACTGAGAGAGGAGCAAATCGACCGCTGCAGAGACTTTCTAACAGCTCTGGTTGCTCTGGTGCTTTGGGCAAATCCTAAATTTAAGGGGAGAGTTCACTTGTTTTAAATTTCTTTTTCATTTCTTTTCTCTGGGATATTGACTAAAAGGCACAGAAGATTGTAATGTGGAAAACAAATAGCCTATTTAAAAAATAACAAACTTCTCACTGCATGAAGCCTCCAGGGGCTTGGAGGTTTAATACAGGTATACAGCTGGATGTTCAGCTCTGAAAAATGAGGCTGGGCAGAATACAATGAAATGATCCTCTTTCCAGCTGGACTTATTTTACAGCCTGTCAGCCCACACTAAATGGAAGAGAGAGAAAAGAAAAACAGTTATGATGTGTATCCAAGCTGAGATTTTTCTCATCAAACCTCTTTCTCCCTTTCTACCGGTAAACCTGGGAGTTTGCTTTTTTTCAGCCAGGCTTTGAAAACCCTATGCAGGCTGAAGCTAGTCATGAAACACATGAAACAAAACAGAGGAGCTGTTTTGGAAGATCAGGCTTCCTTGTGGGACTCATTCGGAGAAGCATTCAGCATATCCGCTGGAAAACTGCAATCAGCAGATGCAAACACAAGAGAAGAAGGGTCTACAGAGAAGCTTCCACTTGAATATCCATTTTGTATCCATAAGGCAGCCTGCTTACTACTTGAAGGTCTAGAGAGATCTAAAATACATGAAGCGGCATGGGACTGGCTGGGTGCTTGAGGCAGGTACCTCCCATGAAAGGAAGGCAGCAAGATCCTGCACACCATGATGTTCTTCAGAAAATTCAAAGAAAACCCACTAATTTATGGTAAATCCTTCCTGATGAGAGACTATAGAGCTCTGCAGTTAATCAAGCTGATTAAATGACTCAAACATGTTAAGAACAGTTTTATCAAAACATTTACATTTCTGCTGAGTAGAGATTCATGTGACTTTGAATTGCAAAGTACACAGGTTGCCATGAGAAGTCTGGGAACATTAAGCATATGAAAAATAAACCCCCTTGCCCCCACCTCTCCCACCGTTCATTTAAACAAAGGAACTCCCAGCTCATTCATTTCATTACCCTGTCAGGTATCTTCTCTCTAGAAGCAGAGACATCACTTACTCCCAGTGAAAGGTTTTGCTTGCATGTGATTCCAAATGTACGTTAGGAAACAAGCCCTGGCCAAAGTGCTCAAAAGATCCCGAACAGCAGAACTCCTTGCCTCACCCATGGTGTCTCTCTAAGACATTTAACCAGGGAAAATGATGGGCTGATCTCTCAGGCCTAAGAGCATTTATAGAAGAAACACTTCTCAAAGGGCACATGATGCAAACATACTCATAGCTGTCTGGAAGATTAAAGTAATTCAGCAGGGGATTTGTTCCTTTTGTATAAATCTGTTCAGCTCTAGTCATCACAGGTCCAATAAAGGTCTTAGATATCTAAGGTCTAAATTTAGATACTCGATTCTCCTCTTTAGCTGTCACCTAACCCTGGAGATGCATACCGCTGAGGGCCACTTAAAATTCCTCCAACATCTTATGTCCTTCAGAATACCTTCATCAATGACAGAGCTGAGCAGGTTGGTGGCAAATTCTCAGTATACCTATTGGGACCCACAAACAATATGTTTCTCCAGGCACCTCACCTGTTGGGGCTGAGCTTCAATCCTGCAATGCCATGTCATGCCCTAATCTGCTGGAGGATATAGGTCTCAAAGCCCTTTGTAAAATACATATGTGCCCATTTGAAATATGGGGTTCACCTCCTCACAGTAATGCTGGCTTGGCAAACTGATTTACTGTTATTTAATTATTTTGCCTGATGGCGTTTGGGGATTTTCAGTACATTTTCATGTATATTAAGACACTCAATAATACACAGATAGTCAGACCTATCAATCAGGGCTGGCCAAAGACTAAGCTGGCTTTTAGGGTTCTCTCCGAGGTGATGGAGAAAGAGCCAGTCTATCACAGCAGTTCACTCTACCTGTTTTAGGACAGGACAAATAATCCTGTGAAGGTGGCTGTTTGGAAACCAAAGTCGTGATGGAGGGACTTACACTCAGCACCTCACTTCTAGCCAGCTAAAATATGGCACAACCCTCTTCCATAACGAGTGCTACCATCCCAAATATTCCCAGTGACATAGACACCAAATGGGTAACAAACCACGCCTAGGAAGAAGGCGTCCAAGGGTAGAAGCAGGTATGACTCTGGGCCTGCACTGTAGTCCTCACTAGTTTGCTCACGTGCAGGCAGAAGGGAGCCTAGCATGGCCTTCAGATCCTTCTCAAATATTGAGCCCACTTCACCGATGAGTTTTCTTCAATGCTGCCATATGCACTGACAGCCAAGGCAGCTAATATGAACTGAGTACTACATGTCTGCCCAGCACGGCGGCCACAATAATGTCAGACACGTTTGCCCCCACCCAGAAGGTGGGGGCAAATCCCCAAGGATTTGAACAGTGAGATGCCACAAGCAGAGCTAAAAAAGCCATGGAAACTTGCCTTTCCCTTTTCCCTTTGTCTAAGAGCATGTTTCAGGAGAAGATCTGCAGACAGAGCGTCTTATGGTGAGCTCTGCTTAGGCAAAGACAAACTTGGCATTGACCCTCTATCTTCCATGCCATGTGCTTTATTCATCTGAGAGTTGTTTTTCCTGCAGGGGAGGGTGGATTGGCAGGTATGCAAAGAAATTCATTAAACTAACTTTGTTTCATTCTTTTTGCTGGATGCCATCTTCATTTTAAGTTTTAATTCTCATGCCCAGAATGATCCTGAAACAAAGACATCCTCTCTTGGAACGCACAAATATTGGTGAAAGGAGGGTCCAGAAGTCCATAATCCTTGGACAAGCCTGTTAAAGTTACAAGTTGTGACTAGTGTATTTCTAAAGAGAGCGGTAGAAACCAAGAGGCTGATGATAACAGTAACACATTATGAAATCCAATATACTGGCATGCAATGCCACAACCAGAGTATTGGCAAAGGAACCTTATCTACCCATGAGCCAGCCACTTGCTTTTGTAGCAACAGGTTCCTCAGAGAACGCCTGTAGTGAGCTACCTATTCTATGAAATAAATGGTATCCTTTTTCGTGGAGGGAAAGACATTTTATTATTTTAGGTTCAGGGATTCTGGACAGTTTCTTTCAAAAGTGTCTGAGATTAGACAGTGAAAGAAAATTTATGTCCTTAAACTTAATGGGGCTTGAATACTACAAGTAACCACCTAGAAATGGATAGATGCCTGAACAGTAGCAGGAATCTGCAAGATGAGGGCTTTAATGTTAGCTCCAGATAGTGGCCATTAGGAATGTATTTGCATGTTCTGCTCTTTCAATATACTTTTTTTTTTAGTTAAAAAAAAAAGCTTCCCTTCGTTCTCAGGGTTCTGTGATCTTTCTGCACCAACTGGTTTCCAGGTCTCTGCATAAGCTCTAGCCAGATTTCTTTACCTATTCAAAACAAAGCTTGAAAGGATTCAGACCTCAAACGAGGAAAAATTAATATGGTAGCTACAGACAAACGAGGTGGAGCATTTGGCTTCTCTAATCTTGGCAAAGCCTCCAATTCACTGCCTTTTTTAACGTAATGTTACTGGGAATCCACATGGAGAAACCCCAATACTTTTTCCTTTCTCTGACTTTGAGGTCAGGTCCAAAACCTAAACTATTTCCACTTCTAATGCCTGCAGGAGAGAAATAGTAAATAAGGTTTCTTAAGGAGAAGAAAATCTGCATGAACATCTTTGTGAAAGCTCTTGAAGCAGTGTATGTTTTACAGGCGTAAGTGTCATCTGCAAACTAACTTGAAACTGTCTTCCTTCATGTCCTAATGCACTTAAAATATAAAAACAAAACATCGTCTGCACACATCTTTTAACAGCTAGTTCTTAAAACCTCTACCCAGTTTCACGTAGAATGCTCTAGTGCCCAAAATAACTAAGGGATGGACTGAGACACCCCTTGCCAATCCTTCCTCCTTCCTTGATCACCATGTTAATGCTGCTTCCCCCTCATACAGCTGGAAAACACCTGGAGCATGCTGACTCCATTCCACAGGAATTGCATGGTATGGACAGAAATTGATTCCCAGCTACGGAACTATGAAGCTATAAAGCTTTTATAAAGCTTTTTTTTTAAAATATATATATTTTTGAAAGGTTCATTTTGGATTTAGATATAAAGGAAAAGAGCATACACTTTGTTTTTTTGTCATGTTTTCAATCTCATTAAAAAAATCCTTTCTGAGATGAGGGGAGTGGGAAGGAAAACTGCACCTAACAACTCCTGCCTAGAAGATGAGTAATACATGGAAATGTACTTGGAAACATGATCTGCAGCAGCTGATGCTGAAAAACGCCTATCACAGAGGTTAGAGTATATAGCAAACTAGATGCTAGTTTATAAAATGAGATGGAGTGACTTTTAACTGCAATGAGGCAAAGAGGTATCATATTTTAAAGCAGAAGTAACATGGTTCTTCCAGCATACTGAGTAGAGGAAGCAATCACAGGCACTTGTATGCCAAAAAAATGCTAGCATTTGGAAAGCGGATGTTGGAAAGCAGAAAGTAAAGAACAAGAATTGAATAACTAAAGGAAAGATTAAATAATTAAATCTTACAGTTTTTTGTAAATAAATCACTAAGGAAAGATAAAAGTCATTTGAAGGTGTCAGCATCAAGGAGAAAGTGTTGTTTACACTGCTCTAAATGAGGCGCAACAAGAAAGGAAAATATTTCTTCCGGCAGCAAGGAAAGTGCAGGCTGGCAGTGAGTGCTGCTGGCCCAGCAGTCATTAACCTCCATGGCCCTCTGAGCCTCACACCAAAACCCTCATCTGTGTGAGAGCGGCAAGACAAGCAGAGAGGTTTCCAGCATGGTTCACAACTGCAATGACAGAAAGCGTCATGCTGTGCCGTGGAGCAGACCAGCACCAAGCTTGCAGCAGGGTTGTGGCCAGCTCGACCATCCCGGCTGCAATTCTTCCTTCCACAGGTGGAAAGTCAGGTCACAGAGCAGGCCCTGACCAGGCATCCCAGATACCACCTGAGCGGGGAGCTGCCCTTGCCCGTGTGAGAGCTGTGGGAGCTCTTGCTCCTGGCTCCAGCTCCATCCGGCAATTTAAAGCTAACAAGCACTTGCAAATGTCCTTCCATGAATGATGACTGTGCATCACTGGAGAGGCAGCAAAGAGGAGCAAAGGCCACGACAGCCCCTCTATTGCAAACATCTGGATATTGCAGTGAGTGGAAATGAGTTATATCTGTGAGAATGGCTTACCAAAGAGGTCAGACAGCTGTGGGTGGCCATCCGAGGGTTTCATCTTTGATATCAGCCGCCTGCTCAGAGGCCAGTTTTCTAGAAGAAGCCACCAGATGCTCCATGTCAGATCTCTACGGAAAAGGATTAGTCTGATTAGCATTTTAAGTATGCTGCCCATAATGTGCCTACAGCTCCAGCTTTAGCTCCAGTGATGCTGCCTTCCCTCTTGTGGTTTTTGACATCAACATAATTGTCAACGGAACGCTAGAACTGCATAATTCACAGCTGTGCTTGTTATTTATTCTGCGTATAGCTCATGCATATGCAGTCAGACACTGGCCAAACTCACAGCAATAGTTTAGGATACACATTTCAAGTCTTTATCTTTCTCTTAACAACGAGGGAAAGAGAAGCCCTGAGTGTTTCCTTTCATGCTTTACCATTGTTAAATACCATTTCTCCTTAGCATTTGATTCAGTAGCAAACCATAAGGTAATTGGTAACTCTATAGTTCTTCCGTGGAGCCTGGGAAGGCTGTATTTACACACTCAGGTTGATATTAGCTTGTATAAATCAGCTTGTTAAATACATGGAGGCAGGATATTGTGAATATAAACATCTTTTCTGTTGGAGCCATCCACAGAGCTGAAGATTGTCATTTTGTCGCTGTGAGCACTGTCTGTAGTTAAAATTGCTTAACACTTCCCACTAATGACTGTTTTCTGTTACTTACAGCTTTGTCAAAGTTCAGCTGCTTGGGTTGAAATACTCTGTGCTGGATGTCTGCCTCAGGCTGAATCTTTTGGTAATTTTTAGCAAAAGTAATTCAACTGTCTCCCAGAGTACGATTAGCAAGATATATGTTAGCTTGCTGTTCAAATAAAGAGATTGAGTGCCTCTGACTTTTGAGACTGGCACTTCCCTACTTAGCTAGGGAAGGAGAATGTGCCTTTGGTGTTCTCATAAAACTCTTCCAACCTGTGGTCAAGTTTCAAGACCTCAACAAAACTGCACATGGTCATTGGAGACTTGTTCAAGTGTGGCAGATAGTTTATCTGAGGACTCCATCTGTTTTTGTCTTTCTCCAGCCCACAGATACAGAGCATGGAAAGGCTTTCATTGCAGTTGCCCAATTGCTGGAATCTCTTGTGGCAGTAGACACATGAATTTAGAGCTGAGTCCTCATAGCAAGTACAGCTTCAAAAAAAAAAAAAAAACAGCAGCACTAAAGTTCTTCAACACAAGCCTTGATTAACCCCCAGAGAACTATCCCTCCTGGGTATTAAAAGAGGTTGTGATGTTGTGGGAAAAAAATATTTACATCTAGATTTGATTCTGTAGCTAAAAGTTTTGCTTACACAGATGGGAGCTGAACTGCTGAGATGGCAAGGGCAATGTTAAATCAAGCATTTTCTAGTTTCTAGGTGCTTGACCCTGCATACTTCACATACTTTTCATCTATGTTGGGTATATGTCATTTCCTTGGTTTGCAAGGCAAACCGAAACAAAAATGTGGGAATTCCTTCATGTGGCTTTATAGTGGCAACCACGTGATTCATCAGCATATTTTCAAATGTTATTTTCAAATGTTAAATCTAGTGCTTGAAAAGCAGAATAACTGGGAGCATTAACAGACCATCAGTCTCTGCTGAGGGAGCAGCCTGGAGTGAGTCACAGCCCTTGCCAACGGGTTTCCCGCATGGTTGCTGACAATAGAAAACTGTGAAGCAGAAATACTTGAACCTGTTCTGTTTCAGGTTTTGTAAAAAGTATGATCTTGCTGGCATAGACATTCTCAAGCCTGATTTTTCCTGCTCGTGATCCTACCAACTTGTCTTCTGCCTTAGTCCAGCTCTACTAACATCAGTCCCCGTCCCCAGGCTGGGAGTCCTCAGTCTTTGACTGCATCAGAGCCGCCTGCCTCCCTTGGCCACCTCCTACCCTCCTTGGCCCGTCAGTACCAACATCCTCACACACTGCCTAAGCAGCAGCACAGGGAATCTCCTGGCTCCTAAGTCTGGTTCCCAGCACCACAGCATCCCT
>JAUBNY010000523.1:4154721-4180452 GCA_032275445.1 Crypturellus soui | reverse complement strand
ATAGCCATGTCCAGGCAGTATTATTCAGCCACCAGGCCGGAGAGGTTTATTAGCACAACGTGGCCATTATATCCATATGTAATCTAGGCCTGTGCCTTGGGCTCTGGGCTGGTAACACAAGCAAGCTGCCTCTGTTTGGATCAAATCAGGACACATTTGTGCTGGGACCAGAGCCAGTCACATAAGACGTTTCCTCCACTTTGGTTCAGTGTTAAGTCAAGCAAGACTTCAGCTACAGATGGCTTCAACTAGTGTTTCTGAGTTTGAGCAGGACCAGAGGAGTCAGTACCATGTCCCAGCTGAGCACTGTACTTGTGCACAGGAGTGTTTCACCTCTGCTTTGCTCCTGTTGTGTTAGCTTAACCCTCTGATGTCATCTGGACATACTAGAGTCTTAGGAAGGAGAGGAAATGGTGCAATACATGCCTGTTTCCCCAGCTTTATTTTGACCTCACACCACAGAAGCAGAAGAGCCTCACAGAGCTGACATTTCAGTGTTAGCATCAGAGAGTCAAACCTTTCCACGTGTGGACAACACACAAGGCCTTGTGTCCCCTGCCTGCCAGCCCACCCTTCGGAGACCAAGGAAGGTTTCTGATATGACCAAGAGGATGCCAGAGGCCGGCTGAGGACTTTAATTGCCCGAGTGGGCAGCACATGAAGACAGACTGGGCTCAGACCCAGGCTAAACACGCAATACAGACATACCTCAAGTGAGTCTGTGGCACAACCAG
Source organism: Crypturellus soui (assembly GCA_032275445.1). NCBI lineage: Eukaryota > Metazoa > Chordata > Aves > Tinamiformes > Tinamidae > Crypturellus > Crypturellus soui. Next base: position 4,179,718 of record JAUBNY010000523.1, on the reverse strand, counting down.
GAAATGAAGCTCAATTTCCTGAAACCCAGGCCAGAATCTTAACCACCAGTCCACCCTTCCTTTCTTCTGTGAATATAAACCAAAATTTTCGATGGCAGAACGGCAGCAACATTCAGTTATTTTGTTTTCACTTGATAAAAATGAAAAGACAAGGGTGCCTGCACAGCTTATCTGCTGTGTTCTCTGGCAGAGAAATCTGACCTTTTGGAAAGTCGTGTTGGCAATGCAGCCTGTGGAGCAGCTGCAGAAACCTTTCCTGTTAGTGTGACATAGCACTGTGGCTGCTGCTCTGAGCTGTGATCCCCTCCACCAGGAAACACTCCCTATTTCTCCTCTATAGCCTAGACATCACAGCAGCTTCTCTTCACAGCACTAAGCTATGGACAGCCACAGGTTTACACACAGTGGAGAAACCTGCATCATGCCTTCTGCTTAATCTCTTTGGATTCCAGTGCTAGGGATGGTCCTGCTTTCCTCTGGGATGTATAAGTGATTAGAAAGAAATTTAACAAATGTGTCATATTTACTTGTGAAACAGTTAGGTCCTGTTACATTCCAAGGGAGGACACTGTCGTGGGAGATATATCACGGTTGTTCCCAAAAGTCAATTTCTACATTCGCAAACAGGTCAGGAGAGATTGCAGACAAAAGCAAACATTGCAAAAATCTGTTTCCAATATTTGTTTGAATTAGAGCACAGAAATTGCTTGAATAGGTTCTGAACTCCTTTTCTTTTTCCTAATAATGAACTTTTTATTTTCCTGCAAGCACGCTCCTGGAATGAGAAGTCTCATAGTTTGTGGATATGTTCACACTGGGAACATTCACGTGACCTTTCAGATCACATTCCTCCTATTTATAAGAGTATTAGTCATCCACTTAGAGAGCAGAGCTAATACCATGTTTGTTAAATGACTAAATGTGCACTATGAATAACCAATGGTAGGTACCTAAAACCACAGTTATATTCAAGAGCACACAGAGAATCCATAGGCTAGCACATGTTTAGACAAAGCACAAGTAATAACACTGTATATAAAATACATTTGAAGGACAGTTTGAAAGAAATTCACACACAGATAAAAAAAAAAGGCTAAATCCTTTGAATAGACTACCTTTCAGAGACAGTTCACCTGGTTATTTAGACATATAGGGGAGCTGGTGAACAGTGCATGGCAGGTGGAAACTTAAAATTGAACAAAATCCAGATAGAAGCACAAGGGGAAGCCTCAGCGGATGGCGCACAATTCCCCTCGTTGGAACTTGGCCGTTGCACTACATAGAAAATGTCGAGTGTTGTACTACAAGTCTGCAACTTTGTCACTGGCAAAACATTGGACTTAGGAGCTGTGAGTAATGACTAACTTGTTAACTAACACGTTGCTCAACTTGGCTTCAGGGAAAGCACAACACCAACCATGTGCGTTATTAGCCCCAACACGTTTGTGAGCCCCAGCCAACATGAGTAAACTTTCCATGTCTCAGCTCTTACCAGTGCCTGCAGCAAACTGCCACAAACAGTGTATCAGCTCCTGGATCAGGAGGAATGGTACTCCCCAGGTGTGGAGGACTTCCCTGCTTTCTGTGTGCAGCAGTATCAGCACTTTGGGAAGCATTTGGCTGGAGAAGATAAGTGTACTGAGTGCGCTCAGACCGCTTTGGGGAAACCACTTGAGTGCGCCTATCTGGCAGGGGAAATTCTGCAGGAGAGGAGAGGAAGGGTGAAGGACAAAGAGGTGGGAGGAACAGGAAGAAGGAAAGTACAAAGAGCAGTGTGGGGAATGAGGAGAGACAGCAGGCCCGTGGGCCCCTCCCTAAAGGAAACACAAACGTACTCAGCCTGCGTGCGATCCAGGTTTCCAACAGTAGGATAAATGGAAGTGGGAACATTAGTGGAAGGAATTTATGAGGACTTTGAAAAATGATGTGCAAATTACAGGCTGGAAGACAGAGAATTAAAGGACTTTGACCTTGAGTTCCCAGCTGTGCCTCACTTTGGTGCTCATGTGCGACAATGCACACACTGCGCTGGATGGTGGTGGGCACGGGGAGGCACTCCACTTTCTGCCGAGCCCATGGGATGAAGAGGGACATTATCAGCAGGAGGTGCCTGGTTCTCATCACGTGGCAGGGAGCTGCCCTGCCAGCAAACCTTTCCAGTGTCCACATAGGAGACGAACGCCGTGCCACAGGCAGCGGCTGAAAGGTAGGGCAGGAACGTGGCAGCCGAAGGTGCAGATATCACTTCCTTATTGCTGTCTCCGTGAGTGGCCCTGCCTGTGCAGCACAGAGGATGTTTTGAATGGCAGAGCCCCGGCAGTGAATCACTTTATAATCACTGCTGGTGTGTCCCCGCCTCAGTGCATCGCCAAGCCCTCCTTTAGGTCAAGTAATCATCTGGGGATGAATCACCTCTGCACAGGTTTCTCTTAGCAGAGGCTGGCACAGGCAGTGAGCAGCGCTGTTTGGAGGCTCTGGGTCAGTCAGGTTAGTAGAACGTGCTCCCTTTTAGCTGTGATTCGGGTGGCCTGTGAGGGCTGGTAGTCGCAGCCTTGCCATATGGTCACTGGCAGCACAGAGGGCTCCAGCAGATGACGTGGTCTGCTAGTCCCCAGCCAAAAGTCAGGCAGCAAACTGCTGACTTCATAAGTTATCACTGTTCCTTCAGAAACTCCCCATGGATAAAAGGGCTGGTACTTTCCCAAGTTAGAAGAATGTTGCTGGTGTGCCTGGGTCCTGAAATCACAGACGCATTGAGACTGGAAGGGATCTCAGATCACCTGGTCCAAGGCCCGACTGAAAGCAAGGCTTTGACTGGGCACCACTCCCTGTCCAGCACAAGAGAACAGGAAATCCTATACAAGCAAAGGCAGCACTTCTGCTTGTGGAGCCCCGCTGATATCAAACAAGTGAGAGAGAACAGAGGGAAAAAAAAACAACCAAAAGAAATGAGAAAGGTAACAGATAGAATAAAGTGAGGTAAAGAATAGCAAATCAAGGAGGGAGAGATAGCATGTTTGCTTCCTCTGTTGATAAGATGGAGGCTGGAAGGGTGGAGTGTGGACCTTTCTCCCAGTCTGCTGCACGTGCACCTAAGCTCCTGTTGCACTTAGGAGCCACCTCGTGATATTGTTGAAGTAAAGGAGCAACCCAGGTTGACCCAGCTGGAAGACAGAACAGAATCCGAGCTCCACCCTGCTGCACAGCCTTTCCTTACTGAGCCCCTGAGAGGGGTGGAGGGAAGGGGGACAACCCGCATTCTTGTCCAGGCCAGATGGGGAAAGGACTCGCCAGGTCTCACTCCCACCCTGTTGCAAATGATCAGATAATAATAGTATTTAGCACTTCCATAATTAACGCTGCACTCTGGTATCACAGACACAGCTAAATTGGAAGTCATTAAGGTCATTAAAATGAGCTTCAGTGGATCCTCTGAACTGGAGGCACTGCTTAGCCAGTGCTCATTTTTGTGGTTAAATCTAAATAAGCACTACGCACTGAGGTGAGTCCCACAGGTGAGACACTTCTGCACAAAAGCTGTCTCCCATTGCAAAGGCAGAGTCATGTCATTATGCATCATGTTTTACCAGACTTCAAAATGCTCAGGAAGGTAAGTCAGGTTATAACTGACTCCACCTAGAACTTGTAAGAGTTGCAAGACTCTTCCCAGAGCACAAGGCTGGTGCTTGGGGCTGGCCTGCAAAGGTCTCCTGTATATGGCAGTTGTTTCTCAGCAGTCCCTGTTCTGGTCAGTAGAGCTCACACTTTTCACTGGCCAAAGGAAGCAGCCACCACAAGTTCCCCACTGCAGGTGTCAATTTAGCAGGAATTCTTTCTCCTTTTAGTAAAGAGGCAAAAGGCCACCTCCTCTGGCAGCACCTCACATAAGGAACAGGAGAACAGAGAACAGAGAACAGTGCTTTCCCTAGTGAAAGCACTGGGAAAGTCCTGGGCTACTGCTTTGAGTGGAGAGAGCTGGAGGGGCAGGGGCATGTAGAGACAGGGCTGCCCTGGACTGGGCACTGCCGGGGCTGGTTAAGAGTCACGTCCTGAGCTGCCTGGAGAACACAGGGCTGCTGATCCTGGGTCTACCTTTAGCTTTGCTGAAGACTTATTGTATTGTCTTTAAGTAAGAAAAAAAAAAAGTATTTAATTGTGGATACTTCAGGTAAAATGCAAATGTTCATAAAATGCAAATAAAGGTACTTAATTTATCTCATTTTTGTTTGTCACTTACATTTGGGCAATGAATCCCTTTGGAGAACATGAAGGGCTTCAAGGGGTACCTGTGTCATTAATAACCGTGCACTTTTTGCCATTATAGTAGGAAAAATTAAGCACAGAAGAAAAACTTGTTTTGTAGTTTCTTATGTTCAAAAGGTAACACTATAATACAGAAATGATGGAATACCTGGCTTTGACGAACAGCAAAGGTAAAATGATCACAGCTAGCTCAGTGTAACAGGAAAGATTTCAACAGTTAGCAACATTTCAACCTTCTCAGGAGCCTGAATATGGAAATACATTAAAAGCAGCATTACATATCCAAAATACTACCTGAATGAAAAAAAATTGTTACTGTTGGACAAAAGTGTTATTTTGAATACCATGAAAGGTCTGCTAGCCGAGCATGAACACAGGCTTCTGTTGGTGTTGAGTTCTTGTCCGTACTACAAATGCATACAGTCAAGTCAGAGAATCTAACCTTGCGCTGCCACCCCCCAAAACAAATAAAATGTTAAAGTATCTGACACATAACTTTGTTCAACTCATCCTCCAGGAACAGGTTAAAAAAAAACAAAAAACATAAGGTTCGGACAAGATGTGAACAAGCCTCAGTTGCTTAGAGATACAGTTAAGACACAAAGCTGCATCTCTACTTCAATATAAACTACCTGTTCTAAGAAGCACTGCAAAACCATGACATTCCCAGTGCTCTTCTGGTATCTACAGCGTAGAGGAGTTCCCAGGGTTATTTTCTTGGTTAGTATAAACATGCTGAAGTCTTTTCCATGCTAAAATCAGGCCATTGGCCACTAAAAGGTTTATCTAACTATGCATCCAAATCTACCACAGGCGGAACCAACTTGTTTCAATGCAGTGATCAGTACCCAGATTATAACATGGCTTTGTCATGCATCCATTGCTGCAACAGATTTTGATGTCCCAACATGAAACTTATTTACCTTGCAGTTTGCAAATATGAAAAGTGCCAATACATTCAATGCTTTCAAAGTGCTGGAATTGTGTTCTGGCATAAGCATGCTTGATCATTTTGACCAGGGCATGAATTTATAAACATGAGCCTGTTGATTAGAGGAATAACATAATTTGAAGGCCAGGTTCTAATCTTGTTACTCTGAAATAAACATGGAATAACTCATTTGGCATCCGGTAATTTACTTTGGTCTCACCCTACAGTGACCAAGGCTACAGTTATCTCTTTACACAGTCTGATCCAAGTTTAGTCCTGTCCTGTCAACAGTAGCAAGACAAGACCATGTTATAATACAATCATGCAACAGTCAAATAGAAAAGACAACATGGCAACACAGTAAATGCTGTAGTACTGTCCTTCTGGAACAGTTAGCATCATTATTTCAGGTAGGGCTTAACCGTGTGAACCTGAGCCTTGTCTTTGTGACAGTTCTTGCCTTGTTGGTTATGCAGCTGGCAGGAGTAGCTTTAGCTGCAACTTATGCCTGGCCCTGGCCAGCTCATTGCTAATTCTGAGTGAAAGCTGTCACAGCTTAGCTGTTTCCTCCCACCTAGGCAGCCAATTTTCCAAGACTGGATCAGCAAGGTAGCTGCCTGCTGTGTGGATGGGCCACTGCCGCGTGCCGGTGTGACTGGTTTAACGCATCCGCCCACGCTCTGGTTGTCCCTAGGGGACACATCCCACGGCACACCACGCTGCGGGCTGCTCCTCTCGGTACACGTCTTCCAGGAATTCTCCTCCGTCGTTACCGTTCTGTCACATCCCAGATTTTCCCAGAATTACTTGGCACAGACGTAGCTAGACAGCACGGCAGGTAGTCCTGCCAACATAGCTGCTGCTTGGAAAATCTGCCTGTGGAGGTAAGCTGAGCGTCTTACTGGTCACTCACTCCAACACTTTTAGCTGGGTACAAGGTCACAGTTGTGAGAGTAACATGAATGTGTCTTTGACAACGCTGACATAAATTACCCACAGCTTCTTGCCAAAAAATAAGGAATGACAGAAAGTGGTGCTCCATAAAGAACAAATTAGTTCTCCTTTTATGTCCCTTTATCCTCAGAAAAAAAGCTTTGAATGTCACTGAATTCTGACATTGTGGTACTCACCCAGGATGAACCAAACCAGGATGACAGCTATGCTCATAGCTTGCACTGTTAAACTGTTTTCTTTCCTGGATTTTATTTCAGGCCATTCATTTATTCATTTCAATAATTGTTATTCAGTACCACAGAACAGCTTTAAGACACAAACACTCGTCAGACACTTCACATTTTCCTTTGGCATTGTCAGTAAAAGCACGTCCTCCAAATCTATCACAACGGAACAGGGCTCCTCCCAAGCTGCTGGGGCCAGAGCCAGCCCTGTGACGTGCTGAGCACTTGCAACCGCCTTGGACTCCCCTCTGAGGCGCAGGCAGCCAAAGCCCTGTAAGGGCAGGCTGGACGCTTCAAAACTGGGGTCTCTAACCAGCTCAAAGTGCCTGTTGGGGAACGGAAACAGCTGTTCCTGTGTCCTTGCACTGACGGACAAGAAGTAAAGGTTCTCTTGCCTGGTAAGACTGCAGCCTTGACTCATGTTGCTGTTAACCTTTTTTTCCTGGAGAGAAAGGGAGGGATGGAATGAAAGCAACTCTGGAAGAATGAACTTACTGATGCTGCACTGGGCTGAAACCTGAAGCCATTGAGACTGTGGGCCTTGAGAGAGCAAATCACCCAGCCCAGACAGTTAGAATTCAGGATTGCACAGTTTCCTCTTCCTAACGCCTTCCTTCTCTCTGAGGGATACTTTGCATGTTCTAACCAAATAAAAACAGCAATCCAAACAGGAAGAAAGCTTGCTGATTCCAGCTGTATGTCAGCACAAACCAGCAGGAGGTAAATCAGTCAAGGTGCAGATACTCCACTCATTCAGGAAGGCTCCCTCCTTGTGCTAAAGCAGCAGCAAAAAAGCCATTCACCCAGAGTGACACACCTCTGCCTCCCCCTGAACTCAACACAAAGCACAATTGCATATTTACGGAACAGAACCCCCTGAGTCTAATCTCAGCCACACTGATTTTACACAGGAGATATGCATCTCCTTTGGAGATAGCCCCACCAGTGTACCTGAGATTGGCCTGACTCAGCAGCTCTGAGAACTGTCAATGCCAGTCTCAACACAGTTGGATTGTTGTTTTCCCTCTCCCTTGATTAGTTTCCATCCAAGATCTAGCTTAAGAAGTGCAAGACAGGGGGGCATAGATGGCTTGGAACCTGCAGAGCCCCACTGGAAATCAGGTAATACCATAAGCACTACTCTTAGCACATGCTACACTTGAGCTGGCACTGGAGTCATCATACATTTTAGTCCATGCCACAACAGCAAAAAAAAAAAAAAAAAAAAAAGTTTCAGTCCATGTGTTGCTGATATATCAGCTCAGAAAAACTTCCAGCTTTCAGTGTGCTGATGGGAGGCCAACAGGACTGATCCTGACCATTGGCTGGCCAGGCCATTCACTGAAGATATAGAAAGTGCTAGGGAGGAAAATGCCCAGTTTTCCCTGTGCACAAGCCTATAGCAAGGATGTAGTGCAGAAGTCCCACACAGCCTTGAAGATAGGATTACTCACATTTATTTATCACAAAATTCAGATGAGGTCATGCTACTTTTACTGTTGCAGGACATGAAGGAGAGATGGACAGATTTTCTACATTTCCAGGAGAGTTGTTTTAGCAACTGATGACATATGGGAACAGGATTCTCCAAATTTTTTCAAGAATATGAAATCATATGTCCACATAGGTCATTAGTTCTCCAGCCACCGTTGCTCAATCTAGGCAAGTGTGATTTAAATCCCTAGGCTTTCTGTATCTCCTTCTCTGATAGTTCTTCGTGTTGTCCCCTGCGCTCTGCAGGATACAAGTCATTCTGGGAAACAATGACTTTTCATTAAAGTTGGCTGAGCTTGTTCTGCTCTCCCCAAAGCTTGTCTGTCTCCACAGCCAGGGTCATGAGTAACATATATCTCAAAGAAATGAATAGCTTACACAGAGTAAATTAGGTAGAGGTGAGGAAAACCTATTCTCACCCAGTACTTCAGCAGTTTTTATGTGCTACGTCGCTCATGCCTGCGAGCTCACAGGTGCCCTGCAAGCTACGGATGGATACTCCAGCTGACTTGCTTTTTCATGCCACCCTCGCAAGTTTCTAAAAGCATCTCTCCTTTTGGTCACGTGGCAGCAAGTGCTGACTTGCTTACACACTCTTGTGTCACTAGTGACTATGCTAAACACATGCTTATGCTAAAGACAGGTGAGCCCTGCAACCCTGTCTCTGGATACCGAGCCATCACTCCACCCACGCTGTCACGTTGTTCCTGAGCGCAGCCCCAGGCACAGCCCTCTGCAATGCCTTGCCCCTTTCAGAAGAGAGCTTGCTCATCCTCTCCTCCGCCCCTCTGAGCTCAGCAATCAGGAATACAGAGGAAAACTTCTGACCATCGAAGGCTGGGATGAGCAAACAACCAGCCCACACTCGGTCCAGCAGCACGAGCACAAGGTTACATGAGGACATGCCAACAGGACCCACGTGCCATTGCAAGGTTATGAGCACTGCAGATCTAACTGACTCTACTCAAGAGACTGAAACATAAACATTACTTTTCTGGGAGGAGCAGCCCGCCTCCAAATTCTCCCCCATCTTAGTCACAGGTTAAAATAAATAAATAAATAAACAAACCTATGCTAATCTTGCTGTTGGCTTGCTCGTAGCCATGTGACTAGTGCCAGCCTTTGCCCTGACGTGAAATATGGATCCAAAGGCCGCGTCCTGGCTTCGCGGCGCTCCAATGACACACGCAGGAGGCGAGACAGCCCCTAACTAGGCCAGCATGGACTATCCCTTGCGACATAAGGGAACACCCCCTGGCAGATAGTGGGGCGCAGATGCACACCACCTGCTTCCAGCCCCATCACACTTGTATAAGGGAAGGACCGAGGGGGTCCAGGGCACATTTAACTTCGCAATCCTCATGTGAGCATGTGTCATCGCAGCGAACAGAGTGGGCTAGGGTCTGCTGCTGCTCCCATGCAGAGCCAAGGAAAGCAAAAGCAATGAGGGCTACTGTGCAGCAGAGCCAGGAGGGCACTCAGGGCCAGGATCAGTCTGGACTTGCTCTGTTTCTCATGCTCCTTCCCCCAGCATCTGCCGCTGGCCACTGTCAGAGGCAGGATGAGGAGCTAAGTGTGCCTTGGATCTGCCACAGCAGAGCCATTCCTATTGCGCAGTCCTGCGAGCTTGGCCAGGGCTCCGCTGCATGCATGAAAGACAATCCAGCATTAAATATATTCCTCCTCTTAATCCAAGCTAGGAATGGCTCAAGCTAGAAACAGCCTACAACATCACTAGATTATATTAAAACATCTAAGTATAACCTGGAATGCAGATGAAGGAAATCTCTAGGACATTTAAGCATCAGGTGAGCAGCCATCAGCATATATTTTAATAAGAACTATCCCAGTGGGCTCTGAGAACTAAGTGCAGTATATCTGCCTGTTGCTAATTATATTTACTGTTTTTTTTTAACTGAAGATGAGTCAGAAAAAAAAAAAAAAAAGTCCTTTATTGTTGCAGAAGCAGAAGGATGTCTCCTGAGGGTGTATGTAATGCACTACTGTCACGGCATGACAATGGAAAAACTGACTGCTGAGCCAACCAAACCCCCATAAATACCTAATGATATCTCTTCTGGCCCAGATTTTCTACAAGTCAGTGCCTGAACTGCATACAAAATGACAATCAATATGAAAGAATCTCTCCTCTCAACGGAGCCAGAATTTAAGAGCCCAACTGAGCATTATATTCCAATTCATACAAAGAGATCCTTTTAGAAGTCTGTCACAATAACTTAAAGGTGGTGATCTAGCAAAAAAAAAAAAAAAAAAAGAAAAGAAAAAAAAAAGAAAAGCCAGGCCTCTCCTCACCCTCTCCTCAATGCTTCCCACCATTATTACAAAGAACAGATGGCTTTAACGAACCGACATCATTATTAATTACAATATTGTTATAAAAACAAAGCGTGCCAAGAGACGTATCAGATCTGCATTCATGTGGGACAAGAACAAAACCTCCTTCCTTTTTCTTCCTTTTCTCTTTTTTTTTTAATTATTTATTTTTTGGCTTGGGCAATTCCACCACCCTGTTTACTCAGCTTGAAACGAGGCTGTGCCAAACACCTGACCTAGGGATAGGTACGTGCGCAGGGAGAGCGAAGCCGTTGTGAGAAAGCCCGGCTTTAGCCAACGTCTCTGCCTGCCTGACAGCCCCGGCACCTTGGGCAAGCGGCTCCCCAGCCAGGGTTACATCAGTCACTCACCACCGCCTCCCCGAATGTCAGGGCACAGGAAGCAGCTGCCAGCAGAGAGGCAGCAACTGGTTTTTGAAACTGGCTTTCCAAAAGGCGTTGCGACACCCTTGCTGAGTTCCAGTCGGTTTGTTCAGTTTCTCCCTTCCCATAAAGGCCACACAGATTTTGAAAGGCTATTTTACCTTGCTACAGCCAGGCAGTCTCAGGGGCCTGTCTCTCTGCTGGCAGTTGCTTTGCACTGGAGCGATTCCACTGACTTTCTCAAGTCTCTTTCCCAGCTTAGGCCAGGGGTCAGAATCCGCTTCATAAGCTGATGTTTAGAGAGAGAAAAAAAAAGAACCCATAGCTACACTTATATTCTTTTTCCAGAGGGCAATTCTCCATGCTATTCGTTCCCCAGTAAAAGAAAAGAAAGGCAGGGTTGGATAAAGTGAGTTGACTAAGAAGGCCCTCATGATTTCACTCACTCCTCATTTCTTTTCTGCCTGCTCTGCTCCCTTGTGAACTGCCAGGCTCGCACTCACTTGGCACAAGTGGCTTCTCATAGACAAGTGGCTTCTCCTGATGGGAGACCAGCACTTCCTGCCTTCCCAAGCCACCGGCTCTCAAGGGCACAGGCGGACGGACGACAGCAGGGATGCACGTGCTGCACCTAGGACAACGCTGGCTGCAGCAGCACTACTGGCAGAGCTGATGGCCAAATTCCTCTCTTGGCTATTGCCCAAGTGTAAGCTTGGAGTGACTCCCCTCCGCAGCAGCCACCCAGGATTCATTCTGTGGGAGGGAACAGAACGGAGTCTGGACAGAGATGGGGCTTCAGGAGAGCCAGGCAGGGCTCAGGTGTAAACAAAAGCACCTTATAAAAGAGAGTCGAACTGGTGTGTGTGGCGGGGGGGAAAGTTGTTCCTGGCATGTAAGCACTTCCACATTGATTCAGCACTTAAAAATGCACTGAAGTGAGGATGCCCTTTCTTCAAACCCTCCAGCAAATTCACTTTCACTCTTGGCAACTCTCTCTCTCTCCTCACTCCTCAGCTAGTTCACTCCGATGGCAACAGCACCTACCTACAACAGCTTCAGCGCCTCGCTGCCAGACCAGCCAGAGTCTGTGCTGCCTCTTCTCATTTCCTTTTCTCCTTTTCTATGCAAAGTGCTTCTAGAGGAGAAGCTGGTATTTCTGCCCTTCCGAGCTCACTGTTCTGCAATATAACCCGCCAGGGACGTGACTACCCTAGCAAGAGCAGAGAGAAATCCTCACTGGAGTCGGTGGGGAGCTCTTCCCCCAGGAGGGCCATGGAGCCGGGCCCCACGCTGCTGAGCTACCCCGGCGCTCCCTGTCCCGGGACGGGAGCCCGCGCGGGGCCGCGAGCCGGCCAAGTCTGCGCAGCTTTTCCCGAGTCAGAGGCTCTGCAAGGATTATTTGGCTGCAATGTATCATATGACTTTGTTCTTAGAGTTACATTTTAACCGAGAAAGTTTAACAAGTATGACTTATGGGCTTCTAAAATTGGCAGCAGAAAAATGAGCTCAGGAAGTCATGGAAAAAAACCACAAGCGAGGCCATTCCATGTTATGCACAATTTCTGGGCTCTTTTTCCAGTCTTCTGTTTTTTTGGATGGTGGAAAATATTTTCCAGCTACACAGGCCTGGCCTCACTGAGCACATATTTATGCCAAGTTTATAAAAAGCAGCTGCAGACAGGGTTGAATGAAAGGATTACACTGCTGTCTGTCTTCCAGAAGGTGCTTCAGTTCACACTCTGTCCCACAGAATAAGGCTTATTTCTCAAACCTCCATGAATTTATGTAGAAAGGGACAAAATTTGAAGTTCTCCATACAAACAAACATGTCTGTGCACGCAAACGGGCATGTAGGTACGTAATCTATCTATCAGTAGTTCCTGGCCACTGATAATTTGGCTTTTGGTGCTGGAGGTTTACCATCTATTCCTCTGATCTCTGCGCACCCTTCACCCCCTGGCCATCTTCCACGAATACGGCGATGGGGAGAGGGCTTTCAGGGTCAAGGCCCTGGCTTTTGGTACCTCTGCAGCCTGCCTGACATATGGTTGCTCCCTCATCGCTCCCAGCATAATTCAGGCATCACCAGTCTCACGTACTCCAAAACTGCCAGATTTTAAGGCTAGGAGAGATCATTATAATCATGCAGTCTGGCCTCCTCCACTGCACACAGACACCGAATTTCAATCAGGAATCTGGAGAGCAGAGGTGCAACCTCAATTTTCAGCCCTGTTTTGTCAGCGCCTTGGCCTGATATGCTGGTGTCACAAGAGAAGAGGCACAAATAACTCCTCACCCTCCAAAACAGAATAGCTACAGGAAACATGGTGGGAAGACAAACTGAAAGTAAATGTGCATAAAAAGGTGAGGTAGGTGGTAAACTGCAGATCGTACATTACAGTTCTGTAGCCTGCTGTTTTTGCAGGCGAATGTCTTAGAATAACAGCAGAGAATGACAGTGTTACATCAGGAATATCGGTCAAGACAATATTTCCTGGCAATTGTTTGAGAAAAGCTTTTCTCACAGCTAATTGCTCCCAAGAGACTGTGTTTTCTCTGTTTTTAGAAGGAAAGCAATTAAGAAAGAAGGTTTTTAAACCTCTGCACCCTGCCGTGGGACAAAGAACTGGAAGAAAAAAAAAAGGGGGGGCAGAAAAAAAGAAAGGAAAAGGCACAACAGCTGTAATGTTCTATGAAATGATTTTGTTCTGTTCTCTTGCCGGAGTGGTGCCTGCAATCATCGGTTTGGCAGAGATGAATACTGAAAAAGCAAGAATTTTACAGGAAAGAAAAAGGGACCTTTCAACTCCAAGAGAACCACATTGCCATCTAGTGGTGCAGGCTCTGAGAAGACAAACTAAGCAGGGTCCTCCAAGCTCTCAGTGCCTCTCTGCGTCTGCTGTATGCACCCTGAAAACAGGACTGGGCTTCCTCTCAGTGCTTTGCCAACTGTTAAACCACTTAGTCCATAAATGATAGGTGTAGGAAGGAAAAGGGAAACAGAAGAAAATCCACTGAAAAGCTCTGAGACCTGCTCTTATAGCCCAGTCTGGCTTTGTGTTGTGAGGACCTGGCATTCACACTAAAGCCTGAAGACTGTTGTCATTGCAGCTGCCCAGAGAGCTTCACCAGCCCCATGGTGTTCTGTGAGCATCACCTGGATGCTGAAAGCAAAGCGAGGGGCTGGCAGGAGCAGCAGGCACTGCTGTGTGCGAAGGTGACAGGCACAAATCAAGAGCTGATGCCCCATTCCAAATCATGTTGGACCAAATGCACCATGACTTGCCCTCTAAAATGTAACTCCATCATCCGCCTCTGTGCTGACACCTTTCCTCCACATTTTGTAAAAGGATACAAGTGTTAACCTTTCAATACTGAAAGAAAAACAAAAAGTCAAAATACTAAGCCCTCCAGACAGCAAAAGGAGGGTACCACACTCTGGAAAATATCAAGCCAAAGACAATTAAATGATCCTTTTGTATGATCTTCACGTGGCAAGTTAAAAGGAAGAGAAGGTGAAAGGTTATAGGTGAATTCTGATGCTTATAGAATGCAACTAAATTTGGAAGACTCCAGTTAGTAAAAACAAACAAAACCAAAAGCAGTCCTGGTGCCTGAGAACTGCCAGAAAAGGCCACCACTGGGAAGCTTCACCACTGGAAGTGAACAAAGTAAACGAAGAAAGTTTGCATCAAGCATCCTTGCTGACTGCCACAAAGCTCTGCCTCATGTGATGATGCTATTTGTTCCTATACTTTCCAGTACAAATACATGACCACACTCGACAGTTTATGCACAAGGAAAATGGACTAGCAGTAGATTACACTTGACTCTGGTACAAGGAATGGCATGGATTCTGTGTCTAGATAATCATTAGTCCCATCCCAGCCTTCCCTCGTCTTTGATCCCTGGGTCCTGTGAGGCTTCACAAGAGCACAGCTGTTCTGCACATGCTCTGTCAAGGAGGGTGATATCCTTTGATAGTCACAAAAAATAACTTGGTCCTCCAGGAAGAAATGAAGTTGTTAAGTTCCCAAATGTGAAAATGTTCTATGCTGTTCCAGTGTCTCAGGTTTTAAGCAGTCTTTCTTCAAAAGTCCAGACCAATATGGGCCTTTGTGGAACGAATTACAAACTCCCCAATGCATCGGTCAACAACAAAGTTCGTGCAGCCCAGAGATCAGGCACGCAGCACCTGGAACTTTACCAGGAATTGGGAAAGCAGAATTTGAATATAAAGTTGAGAACCAGGGCAAGTCCACGAAAGGTCCAATTCCAAGGCTGCTTGTTCTGACACACTGTAGCATTTTTTTCTTAAAGATTTTTTTTTTAAAGTAAGGGAAGACCATGAGTTCTGAGAGGAAGAGCCACAGAGCAAACACAGGAACACTAATAAGCTCCAGACAAGAGCTGCTATCACTGGTTTTATTGAAAATGCCTAAGGCAGGAGACTGATCCATGAAAGGCTGCCCCATCTACACTCTGATCAAAGATATTATCAGGCCCGATGAACCCAGTGCAGAAAACACTACCACTGACCTTTGCAGTCTCCTAAGATATCATCTCAGAAAGAATTAAAAAGACTAGAGAGAAGCCAATGGTATTATGCGTAGAGAATACTCTAATATCAAATATTCCATCCCAGGGTCTCTATTCACTTTAGAAAGACACTTTAAGTAATGAACCCTTACTTCTATGCTTGCCCAGAGAAGCCAAGGCTCTCAAGGAGTTAGCCCAAGCGCTTATTAAGAGCCAGACTGTTCATTCAGGAGGGTGGCAGGCTGAAACAGTCTGCTCATCTAATCCTCTGTATATATCACTACTAGAGAGCCCAACTTCAGGCCCGCTCTCTTCTCCTTGCAAGATATCAGCTCAAAAGTAGAAAACAAACAAACAAAAAGGAAAGTTACCCAATCTGCTCAACGGGTAACCTCTACTCTAACCACTAAGCCTTTTGGTATCAGGAGAAAGCTTTAGAGGGCTGCATTACTTTTAAGATTGGGCTACGACTCTCACAGTAAGGTGCTGTGGGCACGTCTCAACTTTTTAACCGTTATTATCAGGTCCTTGTGTGTTCACAGTTTGCAGTCCAACACATAAGATGGATCTGACTCACTGTATTGCTTTCTAAGCTGGCTGCTTTATATATACGCCTGTGTCCAAACTTTCCTATTTACATGACGGACTCGCTGAATTTTAGGCACAATGATGCTGTCTGATTAGCAAGTTTTAACAGCAGTCAGAGTTCCTTTTAAAGCTGCTATAAAACAGCAAGCCAGGTTTTTGAAAGCTTCTTACATTTGCAATGCACAAACCACTTGCGAACTGCAGGATGTCCACCAGAGTGATTAACTCAGTGGTGACAATTCATTTTTGATTTCGGTTTTGAGAGTTTGTGTTTCAAACCTTTTCAATCATAAAGCGCATCTTCAATATTTTTTCTCTTTTGGCAGGTTTTTTCATTTACAGCCAAACTGATGGTTGAAGTCTGACTTTTTTGATGGTATTAACCAGTTTAAAAATACCATTATGTAGAATAGGAGCCAGCTATTTATACACAGTTCAGATAAACAAAACACCCATCCAGTAACTATCAAAGCAATCAGACTGTCCTAAACCTTACCTTCTCCCTTCCCGTGTCACTGTCCCAATGTCCTGTTCTTGACTGCTTAGGCTTCCATGAGAAAAGGGCCATGCAGAGTAAGTTACAGGATCACAATTGCAGACTGTGAGCTTGCAGAAGCATGGACGACTTCTTGACAGGTTCTTCAGAGTGCCACACACATCTCTGCTGATACAGAAGTAATAATAATATTTTGATGCTAAGAATTCTGCCAGCGCCAACAGCCAATAGATGACATCCCTACAGAGAAGTAAAAAAGGGCCCTTAGTTTTGGCAGACAATTTCTAATATAAGCAAAAAGGACTGATGATAAAGCTGAAAACTTAGGAGGGAGGGATAAAAGCAAGAAAAATGTAAATCAAATACCAACCCACAAATGGTTCCACAAATTCTGCTCCTAGAGTGTCATTATAGCTGAGCCCCAACCAGAACAAGACAATAAACACAGGGGGTTGCAACCTGAGGGCAGATGGGGCTTCTTTCCTTTATATATGCAAAAACTTTTATCTCCTTAGTTCCAGGAGTATGTATTCTTCACTGCAGTAACTTACCAAACCAGGTAATTAAATAACATGAGGCTGATGTGTGGTGAAAGTAAATTTCCAGCAAAAGCAAACATTGTTTCCACCAATAATGAGACACTGCTATGAATTGATTAGGCATGAACCATCAATTTAAAAACACCAGAGGAGAGTTTCTCAAAGAACAAGCTTGCTCATGAATCCCTTTTCTCCATTTCTCCATTTAATTAGCCATTGCATTATAAGTAACAAATCCATGCAATAATTATTGTTGTTTTAATTATCACAGCTGAAAGTACAATCCTTCTAATTAAACAATATTAAATACAATAAAATATGCTAACCGGGTTGTTCCAGAGCTCTGGAAAATGCTCTTTTACATATATGCCAAAAACAGGCAAAGATGAGTTTGTTACAGCAAATTTCTTTATCTTCCAGGCCATCTTACAGTGTGTGACATGTCCAGAGTGACCTGAGGGTGGATGATAAAGCATGGTTTGCAGAGACAGTATCTTTTATTAAACAGCTCTCTTTCTCTAGATACTTTCTGTATTTCAAGCACACTCCCAAGCACTTTTGAGTAACAAGTTCAATTCTTGGAAAAAATGCTGATTTACAACTCCAGGGACTGAAAACTTCCATTTACACATACAGCATTAACATGTTTTTCCCCAGAAAACACACCCCAAGAAGCAGAGTTCTGTAACGTACTATCACAAGAGATTACATTATTGTGACAACTGGACTTACGAAGTGTGTGGGAGTAGTCAATATTTGGTCCCACGTCAGGGTGCCCCCACAGGCTTCTGCCTTCCGAGCACCAGAGAGACTCCACCAGTTCACTTCACATCAGCTAGGGGACTGCAGTGGCATGAACCGACCTAGCCACCTTTGAATCTAAACCAGCAACCAAACTGCACCTGTAACCTATTAGCAATCTATAACATCCTTCCCTTTTGGGGGGCTGCTTTTTCTCACACATACAATCCATCAAGGCCAGAGCTCAACCCCAGGCAAGAGCTTAGTGCAGACGTTGCATCCTCCGCGCTGCAGATAATAAGGAGCCCTCTCCTCACTCAGGCTAGGAACCTTTATTCAGAAAAATCTGATTCGGGCACAGATAACTCTTCCCCCCTCATGCACTCAGCGAATGAGATTTCAGTTGCATTTTCTAGAAGTGTTAAAGCTGTGCAACGCAGCTGGCCTACATATGTATCTTGTTTGGGTTGAAGATTTTCTGCTGAAGATGGAGGGGAAGGAGAGAGTGTCGTGACAATGAACCAAGAACATAGGATTTGAAGATCCAGAGCATCAGCAGAGCCACATGCCACACTGTTCCCGCTACCTGTCTTGTCTCGTGTACTGCACCAAATTTGCCTGGACAAAATGCTGCATTACATCTCCCCCCAGACAACATTCTAAGAATCAGGATTCTGCAGGATGAGCTTGCACAGAACAAACGTGCAAAACTGCCCTCTGCTGTTCAGACTGAAACCTGCTCTGTAAACAAACAATACTTGCTACGGTGACTAAATCTGTTTTCGCAGTTGCAAGGGTCCAAGTTGTGGAAAGAGGCAGAACTACGAAGCCTCAGTTGTTTTCTGTTTCCATGCACAGTAGAAATTTCACACTTAAAAGCCACTCATAATTGTGATACAGCACGGAGCAGCTGGATGGATTTAAAGGCTCTAACACTGAACTAGTCCCAGCAAAACTCCCCCATGCAGCACCTACCGCAAAGGAGCCTGGGCAGATGTACTCTACCTGCCAAAGAGAAACAGCCAAGAACATCACCAGGGTACAAGGGAAACAATGGTATTTGTGAGTGAGGGCTGCAGGAAGACACACATCTATCAACCCATTAAATCAAAGCCAGACCTTTACACAAGAGGAATTGAACTATGGATGTCCAGTCAAAAGTTCATAAAATACATGTTTTTTAGATTGCATGATTACTGCATTGCAGCAGGAATCAGAAAGCCCAGGAAGCAGTGACCTTACTGAAAAACATCCAGTAAACAATGCTGTACAGCTAGTGCCTAAAAGCTCTATAACAAAGTCAAGTACCTACTGCAGGGAAGCGAGAATCTTTTAAGTACATATGGAAACTAATGGACTTTGGAAAAAAAACCTTAACCATCCACTTCCAGATTGGTACAGAGCATCATTCAAGAGGCAGCTGTTTTCTGTGACTTCACACACACATTTCAATAGTGGAGGCACGGCAGGTTCTGTTTTCTGAGACCAGAAGTTTCCGAGTGCCTGAAGTGAAAGCCAGTTCAGTCCTTAGGAGTTAAGTGCAAGTTTTAGCTCTTTGGATGAAAGACTTTGGGTCGCATCTGACTGCTGTGTGCAGACTTTTTTGTTCACTCTGTTAAGCAGACCATACCAGTCAATGTAAACACATACTCTTAAAACCAAAGCAAGATCTGGGTACAACAAAAACCTTGACAAATTATCTTCACTTTTTTTTCCCCCCACATTTTTCATAAAACTATAATTAAAAAAATAGTCAGAGGAACAGGTGCATAGAACACTACACCTTTAAACACTCATTGAAAGCACCTAGTGACCACTTCAAAGATCCACCTGAAGTTTAACTCCATGTAAAGGCCTTTCTCAACCTAAGGGCCTTTAAACAAGCCATCCACACATGTACTCATAAAGCTTTAGATTCTTTTGGGTGCACAAATAACTTAAGTTACACATACATGTCAGGTGGCCTCTTAAACACATGGCCGAGACTTCAGTATTTTTCAAGTTAAGGCCAATATTCTCTCATTTCTTACCAAGGTAAGGAAATAAATGCCAGGCAATTCCTTAAGTGCTACTCACCTACTGGTTTTGGATTAGACCCCATTACCTAGAAAACTAGAAAACTTAGTGGTGAGAAACTAATCAAAAGGTAGTCCTGCATGACTGAAATTAGCTGTTGCTTAATTTAAAAAGCTGCCTGAAAAGCTCAAACCTGATGGCAGAAGATTTCTCAACTTGCGTCCATAGGCTTCTCGTTTTCTTTATGAGAAATCTACTCAGTGGCCATACACACTGAAAACCAGCGCCTCGTTCCCAGAAGAGGAACAGCGCCAAAAATGGAGAGCAGGTCTTTCTGGGGCAAGGAACAATTTTTACCTGCAGTAAAGTAAGACTGCAGATATAACTGACCAGTAGCTGTGAGCTCACAAGCAGCTGAACCAACACTGGTATGGCTCACTTTCACCATTTTTTAATTTGCACGACTAAAACTAAGGTAATAAGCACAGCCAAGGCCTACTGATGCTGCAGTATCAATCATTATCATTGCACCTCTGGTCACCTGCACTGTGCTTATGTCTGAAACTGGTTCCAAATTACAGTTTCGTACACGTACAGGTTGTACACTCTAGCTACACTGCTGGCAGGCTGCCATTCTTGGACCAAAAGCGAATTCCAATTCTAAACAGCATCTTCAAAATTCAGAATTTGGAACGTATTCATTTAATCAGATTTTTTGGGGAAAAAGAACCCTAAATATTCTTAAAAAGATTCAACATTCTCACCCTATAAGCTGAAGGCAAAACAGCTATCAGTGTTTGCAGTAGCATAATAGCTAAGCACTATTTAAATAGATTATCAAAGACAAGAACAAATTTGCACTTTTAAAGACTTCATTTAAAGACTTCATTTAAATCTATGCTATCTATGCTTGTTTACATCTAACCATGAGACCAAGAAACGTAACTAAGGTTAGGCTATCGGATGTCTAGAAGAATAATTAAGAAACGGACATTTGTAGACATAATCAGACTATTGCCAAGACCACCAACAAAAGCAGAAGAATTTAAGACTTTTGGTTTCCAAAAAATACTTACTACAAGGGACCTTTTACTAGGAACTCAAACCAGTATCCTTATACAAAGGAAAGCTTACAAACCTCTGCACAACGGAAGAGTGCTATTTTTTCCTTGTGTTGTTTCAGTTTGTTTTTTAGAGACGTGGAGGGAGAAAGAGGGTTTGATTTACTGTATGTTTAAAAAGGGGGCTCAAGTTGAACTAAAGAGATACTAACTGAAAAGAATAGCACAAGGGACAGGAACAGTTCTATGAATGTAATCTGTGACTTCTAAGGAAATTGCAAAGATTAAAAAGCAAAAGGCACACTCTAGCAAAAAGATCAGACTGCACCCCCCTAAACATAACAGTCTTCAGAGTATTTTTAACTCAAAATTCTAGGTGCACAGTAACTTCAGAATAACCGAAGTAAGTTAAAAGGAAGAGAGTAAACCAGCTATTGTCACATGAAGATTATGGCTACTGATTATTTTTTTGCCCTGCACTACCCAAGCAATCCAAATGCAACAAAAACACTAGATTACAGCCAGCTCTTCAAGATTTTTTTGCTTATACCAACCACTAACTTCTGCATTTATCCCATTATATAAAGATTTAATAATACTTCAAAATCTTGGGAAATTGTATCTTGAAGAGGTTAAGGGGGAAATAACCATCCTACAGCAAATCTAAAGGTCTACGCAGATTGGCTCAGAGCCATTTGTAGTCCCAATTCAAGTGTTTGATTGCTAGGTAACCATGAACTATCCATCCACTTAGCCTCTCAAATATCCAGTGCAAGGCAATTTCCAAAACATTGATACATGTGGTTTGAAAGAATCTGCCTTTGTAGAAATCTTTACTAGGCTGAAATGAGACAGAGATAGGAACGCTGGCTAATGCTCTCTCAGAAAACATCACTTCTGTTTGGATTAACTCCACACCGTATACGTATCATTAGCAAAATTACCACTTGTCAGAGAGATATTAAGCATTCCCTTCCTTCATTCTTAACTTAATACATGCCAAAACCACAAAACTGCATTTTTAATTGCTTCCTCTGCTACCTGCATGGCAACAGCAAAAACAAACAAAAACTCAAACCTGAAAACAGCAGGAAACAATCTGCTTTAATCCAGGAAATTCAGGACATTCTACCCATGGAAAACCTGTTTTTAAAAGAATACTTCCACAAGAAACATGAGTCGTTACATTACTTGCCTCCTCTTCACTGGCAAGCTTACCTAATTCAAGTTTACAGTATAACTCTGCATTGAAATTTTATGACACCTTTCTAAATCTATTATTAACAAACTTACTCTTACTCTGGGGATATCATTGTCTTACCTTGTAACTTGAAACAGCACAGAAATTTCTAATGCAAATGCCGAAATTGTGAGCAACTATTTTCTATCACTCTGAAGACTAGAGACTGAAATGTTATCTGCCTACCTTACAAAAGGTTTCAAGCTTCAGGGAAAATACTCTGTATTTTAAAAGCTGTCCAAGGTTCTATTCCAAACATCTTTATTTCAAAAATATCTGCATTAGTAAAGCTTTCGTGTTTGACAGATACGGGTTTGACTTGCAGTACAGATGTCATTGTTCCTGACAGAAATAGGCTTCTCATTTTTTCTGCAGACAGATACCTATCACCATTCTGCTTTATAGCTTTTTAGAGTGACAGTCACTGTTTAAATGATCATGTCTATTTTGTCAGAAAATTACACAAGGTGTTATACTTAAGTTACTGAAAGCACTGGAAGACCAGCCATAACATTAAAAATATTTTTTAATGCTAACTCCTTTTTAGATTGTTTGCTCTGACACCCCAAGGTCTGGAGGTTTGAAGTAGCACTATAGGGACACACAAGTGCAGATAAATCTTTATTGCCATAACTTTGTTTTTTCAAAAATGAGCATTGGGTTTTCAATAGGTTGTAGTTTTATGTCTTTATATGTACAACATTACAACTGCATATTTTAATAATGATGAAGTTAGTGATACTTTGATAACTCAACACAGTGTATTTATAAAATGAATTCTTATCAAAATACACTTTTCACTGGGATAATAAATAAAATCCTGCGAAACCCACCTACACAAAGTTAATTTTAACTCTGGTAGAACCCAGTGTGGTACACAGTCCATTTAACTACTATGTTTGCCCCTTTATACCCCCTACTGATGCTCATCTTCTGGGGTAAGAAAACAATTTTCCCCCCTGTTGTGGTGTGACCTCATTCAACATCATCTTCAGCCAAGCACTGTGCACTTACAATTCTCTGTAAGAAGGAGAAAAACTCATTCACATAAAATTGACAGTAGGCAACTGATTATCAAGCAATGTAATTTTACACTGAACATCAAGCAGTGTAATTACTGAATTAAATCTGATTAAAGTGTTAAAAAACATAATCTATTTGATATGATTTTTGAAGTCAGTTCTGCAAAAACTATATTCTGTGCAAAACCTAACAAAGTCAGACAGATAATACTCTGACAGCCTTAAACGATGGCCTCCATTGTTATTTTGGCACTGTTCACTAATGAAATATTTTTGCTCCTTTGCTTTCCCAGATCGTTACCTCTTTTGTACCTGGCACTTTTCAGTGTTTTTACTCACTAAAAGGACCATAAACTGAAATGTAACCAAGCCTGAGTTGTAAAGAGAGAGCTGATTGACACATAGTACTGAGTCTCTGCTCTTTGTAAGGTAACACCATTAGGGCACAGCCTTACAGTTTCAAGAAAGTAAAACTTTTATTATCTAATTAGAGCAGACTCACCTGTTAGCACATTACCAAATTACCTGCATTGCACTCACTGTAAAAACGAAAGTCATTTTAAACAGAGCTACCAGCACTTATGTTATTGGGAAACCCCCCAAGATTTCAAAACAGTGATGTGTTCTGCTGTTAATTAACACTGTGTTTATAGCAGGTCCACAAGCACTAGGCTAGCAAAACCAACAGATTAATTCTGATGGAGTTGTGTAACACTACGGATACCTAACTATAAAAATAAAAATCCAATGCAAGAAAGTTATCCCTGTTCTGACCCACAACTTGCATCTGGGAAATAGCGGACCTGCTATAGTAGACAGGCATTACTAGACAGGCATTAGAGCTGGAATCAAATGACTAGGCTTTAGAAGAGTTTAGTAAAGATCCAAGCATGAGAGAAGTTTTGTATTTTTATTGTACACTGTTTGCAATTAAACATGCATGGTACTCTTCATATCATTTTTAAAGTTTCACAGTAAGTACTGCCATATTACAAAAACTTAAGCAATACTCAAGACTGATGTAGCAAATAACACAGAGAGTTCAATACTTTCAAATCTCAGCAACGGGCAAAGTTGCACATACCTGGCTTATTGTAGGGAGCTTAGTTAGAAGCATTTGAAACACTGGTGGAGGAAGAGTCTGCTGTAGAACTTGCAGGAGCTGCTGTGGTTGCCCACACACAGCAATAGCATTGGTCAAGTGATCAACACCCTTTTCATATTCACCTGCAGGACAAAAGGTACTATTCTGAAATCAGACTTCTTAGGCAGTGTGAAGTATTTACACAAGGCAACCATCAGAAATGGATTAAAATGCTGAGAATCAAAGCACACATTTCATCACTTCTCCCCGCTGAATCTTCTGAGTGGAGCTTATAAACAAGCAACTGATTTTTTTAAGACAAATTTAACTTCCAAAAACATCTCAGCACTCAGAAATCATCTTTCAGCAAATGTGAAGAATAACTGTTTTACAACTTACCTTTGAAAAAGAATTATGCAATTACCTTGAGCTAGTAGTTCCTCTCCAAGTTGAATTTCCTCAAGGAAAAACTTCTGAACTGCTTCAGCATCTTTCAGATCAGGCAGCTATACCACACACACAATAAAACTTACATTAGCTCATAAACATTGCTTAAGAAACAAGTTGGCAGAAAACATCCTCAACTTAAACCAAAACCAAAGAACTATACATTTGTGATGAAACTAGCAAAAAAGTATATTAAGTGTATATTATATATTAAATATATGCAAGTGTTTTTGAAAATCAAACCATTGCATCAAATATGTGTATGGAGACGGAGTTTGAAAATCAATTGCTTAAGCAGATAACTGAAGCAAACAAATTCAATGGTGTGTTATGTTTATCACATCTGTATTTCTCATGTTCGGGTCAGAGAGATGCAGCCCCTCCTACACTATTCCTTGGTGGTATGGGAAAATTCGAAGCAAATCAAATACTTCTAGCAAGGAATTCTTAAGTTCAGTCACAGACGTATCCCTCCAATGTTTTTTACATTTGAAAAGTCCTTATGGAGAAGGACTTTATGGACCTTATGGAGAAGGTCCAGTTCTGGGCCCCACAGTACAAGACGGATGTGGAGCTGCTGGAGAGAGTCCAGCGCAGGGCGACTAGGATGATCAGGGGCCTGGAACATCTGCCCTGTGAGG
>JAUBNY010000523.1:4141575-4154621 GCA_032275445.1 Crypturellus soui | reverse complement strand
GGTGACAGAGCACTGGAACAGGCTGCCCAGAGAGGTGGTGGAGTCTCCTTCTCTGGAGATCTTCAAGACCCGCTTGGATGCAGTCCTTTGCCACATGCTCTAGGGGGCGCTGTGTGTGCAAGGGGGTTGGAGTAGATGACCTCTAGAGGTCCCTTCCAACCTTAGGCATTCTGTGATTGTATGATTCTAAGGGAAAAGCACTACTAAGCCACAACCGAAATGCCAGTTTCTAGTATGAGGCCTTTATCTGACACGAAGAAGGAATAATCCTTTCATATGGTTATCTGTGAAAGTTGAAAATAAAGACTGGATATTTACAGAAAGGCTTGTAATGCTGGAAGCAACAACAGAGAACTAAAGTCTCACAAGTAACCCTGGTACAAATGAGACACCTTTAAAAACAGTACCGCATTACCAAAGACAGTATTACCTTGGAAATCCCAGCTCTCTCTTTGGCAAGTTTCTGTTTCTTCCTTCCTGTAAGGATAAAAACATTGTACGTTTTAAAATTGCAATTCTGCACTTAAAAACAGTCTTTAGATTTCAGTACAAAAATGTAAACAGTCTTATTTTTGAAATAGGAAGTAACATTGAGGACAGATCATAGGACTGCAACCCCCTCTCTACAGGAGATACCATTTAGGGGACTAATGAGGGCTGCAAGTGGCACACTACTCAAACTGGCAACTCTCCGCCTGGCTACTGCAAACACCAACTGTGCAGAGCTCGAAAGGTGTCATACCTGCACACACAGCAGAGGCAAGGAGAAGGAATAGCACCAGAGGAAGCTGCACAGAATCTCTTTACACTAATTTCTAACAAAGATAAGCAACACTACAAAGATATCTAACTTTAAATCACAATCATTTTGAAAGACCAGCAGAAAATGCAGCAGGTCACTGTGCATCTAGCATACTTTTCCAGATGCTTTCTAACAAATAAAAAAGCCTCGGGAACTAGTTAAAAAGGGGTAGACTCTCGTCATCCCTCAGCAAAAGCAAGATTAGATCAAATATTTTTAAAATAAAATGCCAAAGGAAAAAAAAAAAAAAAAAGGAAGAATTCACAGGTTTACTCATCCAGCAAAGAGATAAAGCCTGTCTGCAATAGCAAGCTGTAGCTCTACAACAGGATTGGTGCAAGTAAAATGATATAAAGTTCTGCTTTAATGCTTTTAGGGGGGTGTAAAAGTATTTTATACTAGCACAGAAAAAAAAGCTAGCAATTTTAATGAAAATGAGCTAAGAATTGGAGACTGTCCATATAATGAAGGCATTCAGGAATACTATCTCCTAGCTGTGATAATCTAACGTGGACTTTGCAGACAAGATCAAGCGTTCTTATATAAAAAGAGTTCAAAGAGTTCACATTGTGAACTATGTGATCACCCTTTTTATCTTCTATGAGAATCTAATAATCCTTAATGCTTCACTTCTACAACTTATTGGCCTGCATGCAAAATTTTGCAACATCATACACAGAAAAATATATATACATATCATATAGAATTGTAGCTCTGTATGATTTTATTTTTATCATTTTGGTTATTTTCAGTATTGAAAGCAAATTCATCTTCTGCAAGTTGGTGCTCTTCATCAGCCCAGCTCAAGTTTCCAGAAGCTTTCTTTCTTTTCTGTACAAAACTTTAAACTGCACTATTACACAAGTCTATTTCTACTATGCATTAGATCTTAAAGATAAATAATAAACAAACATGATAAATACAAAATAAATAATAAACAATAAAAACTATTTAAAATATCTCCCAACCGAAAATAAGCCTCACTGCAGCTGCACGGCATTCACTGAAAATGTCAATCAATTAGAAGTACCAGGTGCTACAGCTTAGCACGTGCATACTGCCCTCAAGAGAAAGTCCTGCCTTCTTCACATGTACTATGGCATCTTCTAAAATTTTACACTAGGTACTAGTCACCAGTCTAAAGAGAGATTTAAAAAGTAATAATAAGAAATAAAGTAAATGCAGGTAACTACAATCTTTTAAGAAAAGCTTTTGACCACTGATCACATGTGGGCGAGATCAGACATTTTAATCTAAGCCCAATTATGGAATGCAAAGTAACATCGATATTTTAAACTGCACATTGATCTAAAGAATCTTTCCAGGATGACTACAGACTAAATTTTTCTATTTATTTTTAAATGGTATTTTTACAGATCTTTTTATAAAATAGCTCAGTAAAATAATAACCTCTCCAAAACAAAAAAAAAACAAAAATCAACAACAACAAAAAAAACAGCTCTAATAGACATTCAGGAAGTCCTCCCGTATAGAGAAAATTAGAAGATCCTATCCTTTCTAAAGATGGTATCAACCTGAAAAAAGCAGAGGGAGCGAATAAGTATTCTTTTATAGAAGGAACTTTCATGTTGGGAGGGAGGTTTCGAGGCACAATGGACATTGGGTGTACAAGTCCTTGAATGGCCCAGCAGCTTCACACCCAGCCCCACATAGAGGCAGAAACAAAAAGCCGCTTGCATCTTGCCCCGCAGGGAAGTCCACTCAGAGCTCTCCTCTCACACCGCGCTCCAGAGCATCACAATGTGCTTTGAAGTCAATGGAAGAGAACGACATCTTGGCTATCGAAATATGTCTAAAATCCAGTCATCTTAAAATGGAGTTTTTGAGACTAAGCAGCTCCAGATGTTCACAGCTTCACTCTTGCTTGGCTCCAAGATTAAATAATGGGTAAGCAGCAAGACTAGGAACACTGAAAGACTCAAAGAACACCAAAACTGCTAATAATACAATGAAGACATCCAGAAACTCAAAGCTCAAATGTTTTTTCAAAAAATCCCAGGAAACAACTTCTCCCCCTGAAACCTGTGTCTCGCCTACCCATTTTTACTATGGTCTTTGTAAGTCAAACTGTTGTCCTGATACAGCCTCCCAAAAGCAATGCAAAATATAACTGGGACAGCTAAATTGATTTTTCATTTTTCAGTCTCTGCTTGACTTCATGAGATGAGCAATACACTGATGTGCAATACAAGATGCACTGTCCTTCACAAATTGTAGTTACACCACATCATCACCCCATCCTAAAAATGTCAGTTGCAAAGATCTGCTGTTACGGAGAAGTCTAAAAGACTTTCACAAAACGCTACTACTATGATCTGACAAGCAGTAAATCTTCCTCTAAGAAACTACTAGCAGCTCTAGTGCTCAACCCACTGTTGCATTTCAACTCATTTTTGGCAATTACAGATTATATTTGTACAGCATGACCCAACAGAAAATGGCAAATGATTAATTCCAGGTCCAGACCAGTTAATCCTACAGTTCCACTGTAGGGTTTCCAGTGCAGTGCAAGTTTGAAGTCTGATTGAAAGATTGCTTGATGGAAGCTCAGACAATGAATAGAATTATGATTAAACAATATTTTTACAGGATGTAAAAAATTGCCTTCAGTTTTTCAACCAAAAATCTTTTGGTTGAAAGACTTTTCCTATATTCAGCAACATCAAAATAAAAACATTGTTGATTAGATTGTCAGTATTAAGTTTTCTTCCATAAAACAAAATGCACCAGTTTACTTTAAAATTGTCACTGAATTACTTGCACTGCAAGGTAAAAATACTTAGAAAATACAAAAATATGCTTCTGTAATCCTACATATAAAAGCAATGGATGAAAATGCAGAATTTGAAGAACAATGTACTGTGAAACTGCTTGTAGGAAATGGGAAAGAAAGAGTGCTGGTAGCATCAAAACTGGTCATTCCCCAAATCAGTCTATTAGAAGAAAACCAAAACATTTAAACTATATTTTAACACCACTTGATAAATACTCCTTTTCAAGTCATTTGTTTTGGCCTATATCATTAATGTTTCCTTAATGTTTACTTGCCACAGAAGTTTAGCTTTGCTAGATTTAGGACTTCCACCAATTATTGAAATACTTAAACTAATGTTGAAGACGTGAAATAATGAAGAGCCACGGGATAACAGCTCAACATTTTGGATAAATCAACAGTTTTCTCTGGCATTCATTCTTATCCTGGATGCTAAGAGCAAAGCAGCCAGGAGGGTTAAGAATGCCCTAGATAAATGCTGGAGCGCTGCAGTGCTGACATTTCTCCCTCACCCAGCCACAGTTAAAGCGCTGCAATAACAGACTACTCTGTTTTATGGGAGTGTCTTCCGAAATCTAGAAAGCAAAATAAAATCATGTAAACATCACGTACAATACAGGGATGATGGCAGATACCGAGTGTGTAACACCATATACATATATAAATATATATATATACACGTGTGTATGTATTTTTTTAAGGTGGGGGGAAGGTGAACTATTTCCAAGCTTCCAGCGCGGAAAGTCAAGGGTCTCCAACACTTGGAGCACAGAAACCCCCACGGGATGGAAAGGGCCGGGCGCCCACGTGCAGAGGGAGCCACAGGAAGCCGCAGGGCCTGGGAGGGCCCCAGGCCTCAGCCGGCCCCGCTCCCGGCCCGTTCTGCGCGGGCGTTCCGGCACGGCCGAGGCGACGGCCACGGGGGAGGGCGACCGTTGCGGAGGGAGGGCAGCGGGACACTCACGCTCCCGCAGTCGGTTCTTGAAATTGGGGTCGCTCCGGCGCTTGCGGTCAAAGTAGATGCAGTAGCCGATAAAGAGGGCGCCGCAGAGCCCCGCGGCGATGGCGCTGGTCTTGCCCACCATCATGGCGGCCGGCGCCGAGAGCGGCCGCTGCGGCCCCGCGTCCCGCCGGCCCCGCGCGCGGCCCCGCAGGCACCTTGCGGCCAGCGGCACGCGAGAAAGGACCCCGCCTCGCTTCCGCCGACGTCATCGCGCAGCGCCCGCCGAGGGCGTCCGCCGCGCTGCCTGCGGGCGTGAGGGCGCCCGCCGCGCCGCGCATGCGCGGGCTCCGCTGCCCGCAGCGGCGGGAGTGCTGCCGCCGCCATCTTGGGGCCTGTGGAGGGGGCTCCTTAAAGGAGTAACGTTAAGCCCCCCCTCCCCAAAACGAGCGCCCAGACTCGGCTCCAAGACACGTGTCACGGCAGCTTCCCTTCCCTCAAAGCCCCCTGAGCAATCGTAGGGCAGAAACAAACTGCACCTTCAAGCTGGCAGTGCCTGGATGCAGGGCAGGTGGGAAAGAAACCCCATGACACGTGCCCGGTTTCTTTAGCACTGCTCGCCCTAAAATTGGGCGGAGTGGGGAGGAAAAGGCATCTGATCTAAGAGAGATTCTCCGGCTGCAAGGTCGATATGTAAGGAGTGTATGTGCTTTCCCTGCTGTGGTATTTGCGGTAGCAGTGTGTCAGCACATCACCGATCGCAGCATTACCTTTAGACCCCTCTTATTAAACCTAGGGTTAACAGTTAACAATGGTGCAGGTAATGATTTGCAGAACTTCACACCTTATTCTGACATGATTTTTTTTCCCTCGGACTGACATAAAGTGGTTTCGTTTAGTTCACAATATGGGATGGAGAGGGGGTTTTTCACAGCCCCAGATACTTGTATTTAAATCCTTAACACTGGACTACTGTGAATTTATACTTCAGATTACTTCTCTCTTCTTTCCCTGGCCCCACGATTCTCGCAAACATTTATCCTAGGATGGGCCCTGGCCCAGGAGGATTTATAAACAGGGAATTGTAGCATTCAGCGTTCCATCCTATTCATATTGGAAGGATTAATGAGAACATGCTTAAAATTTAAAGATGATGTAAACTTAATTTCTAAAAAGTCAGAACAAAGCATTAGTGCTCTAAGGGGGACAAAAATTGTGAGTTGGCCTATTGTAACTATTTTCTGCAACATTAACAGCTTAGCTCAATACAAAACCCCCAATGGTGGGATTTCCAATACATTGTAGAAAGTCAGATGCAATAGAAACCTTTCCATAGAAGGTTGTTCCCTATGTTTTATTTTGTTGCTACTCAGATGCAGCTTATCTGAGGGAAAACTTTGACCCTCTGTTCATCTCATTTAATTCAGTTGTATGTTTTAGGTCCAGCCCTAAGTGTTTGTGCAGTTAAACTAGCTCCCCCAGCCCACAAAGATGAGGCAGATCAGGGCCACAGAACCTTCAAAACAAGTAGTAAAAAGTGGCCCAGATCTGTCAACAATCTCTCTTACGATATGAAGCAGATGACAGCTCACATTCCAGACGTCAGGCATTAGTACAGGTTTAACAAGGTCAGAGTTGATTTATGCTGTGGAGTGCCAGAATCTGAGCTAGATTACACTAGCACTTGAAGCACAAATATTAATTCCTTAAAGGTCTTTCTTAATTCCCTGTGACTGGTCTGTTACAAGTATTTAATCAAGTACTAAAACCACATTATGTGTAACAGAATAAAAACAGTTCTGTTATTTTGAATTTCTCACTATAAGAAAAAATATCATTTAAAACTCTGGTAAGAAAAATATCAAAGGAGGAATTCACTTTTTAAACATAGCTACGAGACAGCCAGATATGAATCCATTACACTTCTATTAATATATTTAACAACTTTATATTTTCCACTTGTAAATCATAAATTTCTTTTCACAAAATTAATGTTACGACTACTTCAGTATTAACTTTGAGTTATTCTACCCCAATAATTCCAAAGGAAATAACCCTATTAACCTCTGCTGTGAGATACCAGATAGAAATGCACTCCTGGAACATACTATTAAAATCATGTAATCTCTATACTATGATTGGCATACAGACTTACACATTGTATTGCAATGCTTCCTGAGAGAGGCAAACCACCAAAGAGACACCCGAAAGATGACAGCTATGGTGAATACTAAGGATGATTACAACTACAGTAGCAAGGCAAAATTTATGACAGAACACTCTTGTATTCAAACATTTTATTAAAAATAAACAACATTTTTACATATTTCAGTTAGTCCTGTCTAAAGCCTATTTGTTTTTCCCAGTTTTCTTTTTAGGAATATTTAGTCTCTTTGTTTTCGTGCTCTTTTTTAGTGGAGTTGCTTTCTCACCTACAAATGAATCACTGGAGAATCTTTTGAGTTTTGATGGGGTATCAGCTTGGTCCTTATGATTGCGAGACTGATTTGGATTTTGTTGCTGTGCTTTCCCCTTCTCGACACAGCGCTTCACTCGCACCTTTCTTCCCATAAGATCAGAGTTGTTGAGTTTCAGAGCAAGATGTACAGCATCTGTATTCTATAAAAACAGACATTCGGTTTAAAGGTATCATGCTTCCAATTGCTGACTTTCAAATACAGTGTATTTTTTTTTTGCGCAAAGAGAATTTTACAATAACACCAGACTGCTTGCTTTATTGAATGCCACATCTCTGCTATGCTCAGGAATATGATCAAACCTATATAGTTCACACCTCGCACACACCTCTGACGCACAAATACTTGGAAGAGTTCTCAGAGAGCCTACACAGAATATTACAGAAAGAGGCTGAGAGATGAAAGAGAAAAAAACAGGGGCTGGGAGAATGATATTTGGCTGGAGAAAATGCTCAGGAGGATCCCAGTGGGAGACTACTGAGGGAAAGCAAGTTATACTGCATATGATTCAGGATGAGCTAATAAAATAACTGGCGATGGAAAAGAATTCCTGTTATACAGAAATGGATGAAAATTATGCCAAGTGCCATTCATCATCTTTCCCTCCGTTAAATCTCCAATAAAAATTATTTCACTTCCAATGTTTTGCAGCTTCTCCTTGTACACAGCCTAATATATATATATTTTTTCGTATCTGCTTCCACAAGGCTGGTCTGCTAAGCTACTTATTTTAGTGCCATATGTAAAGGCAAAAAAAATACACAAGATATAAAAGAAAATCTCAATGCAGCGTGCTGAAAACTACCAGTGTTCTGAAACAAGCCATTCACACATACCTCAAAGAGAATATAGCCAAACCCTTTGCCTATGCCTGTCTGTCTGTCTCTCACAATTCGCACTGCTACGATATCTCCACAGTCAGCAAAGTGTTCTCGCACAGCATCGTCGCTGATATCTGCAGGCAAGAGCAATAAAAGATGATTCTTCAATCAGAAGTATGACTGAAATCTTTTGCCTTACCATTTTATATTTACGCATTATAGATACACAAATATATCTAGTCATTCTGCAAACTGCCATTAAGTTGTCAATGTAGACTTAATTTTATTTATTTTGACAGTTACTGATTCTCTTAAGTTTTGAAGAGTACAATACAATGGAGAAAAAAAGGCTCAGACTGAAATGATTTTTTTTCAAGTAATTTATCATTTGAACGGGGCAGAAATTAAGATTTGTGCTACATTTTTATAGCTCCTTCTTACACCAGAACCTATTTCTGTGAATCAACACTGATGACGACAAGCTTGAGCTGGCATTTCTTAAGGTCTACAGCTCATTAACTGAAATCTGAATTTTAGCTGAATGGAGGAGAAGAGATTTACAGCTTTTACTCACAGGTGCTATACCTCTATCCTGACAAAGGCCATAGGTGTGAGGTTTTCTCACACTTATGCTATCTGAGCATGAGACACCAATACAAAAATACAGGCTATTTTATGTTCTATATGTTCACCTCAAGCAACCTGACTCCATTAACATCTTTCATATATGGTCTCCACCTGACAGTGATGCCTTCACATATGCTCCACTCTGAAGAAGCTGAAGAAGTTGAATGTTCACTGAGCACCGACCTGAACTGTACCATGGGAAGCATCTACACATAGCTACAACTTATTGCCTGCAAAGTTGCTTGCTCTGTGGCTCATAATCAGAAGCTGCCACTGTGTATCACGAGGAAATGCTTCACACACAAATAGCAGCGTACATTTGCCAATTGAGGAAATCTATGGCCTGAGCAGTTTAGTCACATTTATTAAAAAAAAAATCAAGTAAAAACAAGAAATAAAAATATGCTTGTTTTTCTAGCAATAATAACACAAGAAAAAATTCACCTGCAGAATTTTGTCAGAAACTTTTAACTCCTTCAGATGTTTCAGCTTAGAATTAGATGAACTATTTTAAAATTTAGTTCCTACAATTCCTAACACAAAAGGCGTTTAGCTACCTAAATATGTTCTATAAACAACAGATTGAAAAAAAAATCCTAATGTCAACCTATTCAAAGGGGAATATGGTACATGTAATAATTCATTTTAGACTTACCATATGAGAGATTTCCCAAGAATATAGATCGCTTATTGTCGTGCTAAAAAAAGCAAAGAAATACAAAACAATAATTTATTACAGGAAAAAAAAAGAGTATTTTTCAAGTCAAGTATGTTACTTACTGAACTATTTTCTGATGCAAGGTCAACTCTGATGTGAAATCCACTAGCAATCTGTGTTCCATTTCTTTTGTAGCAAAAAGAAAAAAAAAGGGGAGA
This sequence comes from Crypturellus soui, assembly GCA_032275445.1. NCBI lineage: Eukaryota > Metazoa > Chordata > Aves > Tinamiformes > Tinamidae > Crypturellus > Crypturellus soui. Next base: position 4,145,284 of record JAUBNY010000523.1, on the reverse strand, counting down.
TTTTGCAAAAGAATAGAATAACTCAATGAAAAAATAGAACTTCACTTACAAAGTCACTGTGTAGTATTATTGCATAAGCAAATTAATGTTTAAGTTCAAAGAAATGTTTGTAAATCCTTCTGTTCACCAGACGTTAAGGAATAAAACCAAAACTTACTTTTTTAGAGCCTTAATGGCATCACATTCTTCCTTGAAAACAACATAAGCATTGATGTACTTCATGTTAGGGTGTACTTTACGCCTGGAAGAGAGGGAAAAGAGTAGGTGTCGGGAAGAGTAGTAGTAGGGAGAAAAAGGGGAAAAAAAGACCATAGTCAAATGCATAACAATAAACACTTAAGATTATTTTTGTTTTGAATAATAAAGCATGAAAGTCGTAAGTGGAACCTACTTTATTGCTGCTAACTTTTTGGATAAAGTATCTTCTGCTGGAACCTATAAGATAAACAGAGCTTTCGTTAACAGGCTCTTAGATCCATCTAGCTCAAATATTTGTTCTTGAAGAAAGAGAGGCGCTCAAACAGGTACTGTTCCCAATCAAAATAACACAGCCAATACACTGAGTAAATGTCTATTCCTATGTACAATCTAGGAAGATACAAAATTCTCTATTTTGCCTTGACTTACTCTTATGTTTCTTGAGTTCCAAGATGTTTTTTGGGCTATTTAACACATCCCACTAATTTGCAAACAGTATGTCCTTGCTACTGTAATTTTAAACCAGCTGAATAATAGCTTAAGTAAAAAAAAAAAAGCCATAATAAAGGCATTCTTCTCACAGAGAAAATACAACTCTTGAGTATATTAACTGCTATTATAGAAAGAAGTAAAATGTAAAGAAAGGAAAGATGTATCTGGCATCGCTGATAACTTCTCCAAGACTAAAGGAGAACATTGGGAAGAAGGGGGAATAAACAACCAACCAAATCCATTTATGAACAGGTAAAGATACAAGCTTTATGAATACTACATTTTAAGGCAAGAAAATAGATTTTATTAAATAAAAGAGCATACCACAGAACGGAATCGAATGGATTCTATTTGTCCATACTCTTTAAAAAGAGACTTCAGCATCTAAACAGAAAAGATTTTTCATCCTGTTAATAAGAACTATTATTGTTGAACTACTAGAAAGCTTTTTGTTATTTTCATAACATACCCATAGGAGGTAGAAAGTACTAGCTAACTTTTACGTATCTTTGACAATAACTTAAAATGTTGAAAGGATTATTAACACACACAAGGAATTTATAATTATGTCTATGCTTCTTATCCCGTTGATTGCTACAATTGAGTTCAGACACCCGAACTCAATGTAAAACCTATGTAAACTTATCTAAAAACATTTAAAATAGTTTATGAAAATAAATTGAAGCAGTATTTGGATTCGAAATCAAATGCAAATTCCAGCTTTGTATTCCTACTTCTCATTTAATAAAAGTTTTGTCACTGAAAAAGAAATTAACCAGTTTTACCGAAGAAAGAGCAACTGCATCCACTGCTGTAAACAACCTACCTCAAATTAAAAGAGATTGCCTCTAATAGTTTCTTAAAAGAATGCTATTTCCTACTTTTACAGAAAGCAACTTTATTCACCCCATGTGATTTTTTCATGTAGAGACATTTCTTTAAACAAGGGATTGCCGTAATTCTTTTCATTTCTTTGGCTGACAGCATTCACTCACATACCTGAGCAGTACAATTGACAGGTAAATTTCCAACAAACACTGTTCTTCTGTTTTTTACCGTTTCCTCAGCTTCATTTCTTTTCTTTTTTTGTTTTACCGTAATATCTGTATTTGAATTAACAACACTTCTGGTGACAATGCGAGAAGTTTGGGTTTTTTGTTTCTCTTTGCTTTGGAACTTTTTTAGCTCCTCTTCTTCATCTGCCTGCTCCAAAGCACACTCCCTTTTCAGAAAAATATATACAAATTACAATTGATGGAAAAAAAAAAGAGGGCTTTTGAGGTCAAAAAAATGAAGCCTACAGGATAAATATTTTAATTTACATCTTAAATGAAGATATTCAAGATAAGATTTTCAAACATTATTTTTCCCTGTTCACTATACATTAAACAAACAAACTTGATCATTCTACAATAGAAAAAGAAAATTATTTGCTGTCTTAGTGACCTTACATTTGGTTTTAGTAGGTATAATAAAGAAAGAATTCAGAATAAACCATATTTTATATGAAGTCTTTAACAGAGATTTTATTATTTCAAGAAGCCAGGACCTATCTCTCTCAAGTAGCTGAGATATTTACTACCTGTTAAGGCAAATTAAAGGAAGCTACCAATAGAAGAACCACCCTCCTAAAACACAAAGTTAAAGTGAATAGTAGAATTGAACTTTATTCCTCCTCTAAGGTCATAATCTTACAATTAATCTATCTAGGACTATATTTTTTTATCTACTATAATTTACTCACCTGCTGGCCAGTCTTTTCTCTGCTTCTGAAAGTTCCTTTTTTTTGGCCTTCTTCAGTTTTACAGGAGGTTCTTGACTGGTAGATGATCTATGATCTTCTGATTCCTTTACTGCTTCTTCTGTGTGCTTTCTCTTCTTATTTTCCTTAAAAAAAGGTTAAAGAATATTAACTTGTTAACAAGATTCCCCAAACATTCTACAATTATTTTATATATTGCAGTTCATTTAGAATGCCCCTGATAGAAACCACTAACTCTGCAAGAAGAGGTAATTCCTACATCTGGATTTTGTTGGTCATTGGTGCATCCATTCCACCACCCACCCATCATCATTTCTACTCTTAATGCAGGCACCATAACAGCAGCAGTTTCTGAAAAGCAACCAGTGCTAAGAAACTTACGTCCAGGAGACTACAAAAGAGACAATGTGCAAAAATGACTATAGCGTGACCACAAGAGAAACTATATAAACTAACTCTATCGCTGGGAAAAAAATCATCAGTCCTCCTGCTCCTCCCAGTAAGAGCTATTTATGTTTTCAAAACCAGAGTTGCTCATTCAGGGAATGTTTTAAATCAGTTTAAAAGGTTTGTTGAATATCTGCGGCGTGCAAGAGGTGCCCTCAGAACCACCATGCACCATACCAGTATGTGTGAGCTTTCTGAGGGGAACTTGCTTAGCCCTGCCCCTGGTTTCGTCGTCTGAAAAGGTGGTAACAATTATTTTCAGAAAGGTACCCTCCTCTCCTGAGCATGGTATGATGAGCATATGCTTTTGGGGACCATTCCCTGCCTCGTTTCACATACTGCAGAGAGAAGTGAGGGAAGGTTTACAGAATGCTCTTAGAGAAAACAGTGGTGAGGCCTTTGAGCTCAACACTTCTAGAGAAGAGGAAGGACTTGCCGTGTTCTCCAAATCCCACCACGGGGCCGACCACAGGGCAGCACGTTCTGTCCAAAGGACCTGCTGCTTCCCCAGGGCTCAGGCTGGGGCCGTTCCCGCGGACACTTACCCTGGGCACGGCCACGAGCACGGGCGGCGCCGCGGCACCACTGAAGAGCCGCGCGAGCGGCCGCGCCGCCGCCTCGCCGGGGAACAGGCTGTTCACCACCTGTCCCACCACGTACTCCCCGCTCGGCGCCCTGCACGGGACAAACAGCGTCAGTGTCAGCGTCAGCGCAACGGCCGCGAGGCGGGGGGCAGGCAGGGGAGGGCGCGCGCTCACGCACCCCGGCGGCGGCAGCGGCGGCTGCGGCTCTGATCCGGCGGCGGCGGCC
>JAUBNY010000523.1:4049882-4141475 GCA_032275445.1 Crypturellus soui | reverse complement strand
CCGGGGACACGCGGCTCCCGCGGCGGCTGCCCCCGCTGAGCGGCCCCGCGCGCCGCTTCTCTCCCTCCCGCGCAGACTCCTGCGTCTTCCACCCGGGCGTCCCCGTCTTCCACGACGCCCTGAAGGTGAGCGGGGCCCGTGGCGCCGGGGCGGCCGCCCGCGCCGCCGTCGCTCACCCCCCCGTGTCGTGTCCTGCCGCGCAGGGATGGTCGTGCTGCAGGAAACGCACCACGGACTTCTCCGAGTTCCTCAACATAAAGGTGAGCGGCCGGCGCCGGGGTCCTGTCAGGGCCCCCAACTCGGCCCCCCGGGTGTCCCTGCTTGCTGCCAACCGGCCCTTCCTGCCCGTGTGGGGCTCTGAGAGCCCCCAAAGGGACACTCTGGGGTCCGACCGGCCCCCCGGGGGCAGGAGGAGGCCGCAGAGGGCAGCGGAGATGGTGGAGGCTCCCGCTGCCCTGCTGCATCCGCGCTGGGATTTCCCCGCCGCTCCGGCTGCTTTGGCTCCTGGGTTCCCTGCGGATGCAGCCCCTGCCCCGGTGCGGGGCTGGAGACCGCGGAGCCGCCAGGCTGCGGAAACCCGCGGGCTTTGGGAGCAACCTCGGGGCTGGGGAGGGCGAAGCTGGCGCTGTCGGCGCTCCGCAGGGCTGCACCAAGGGCTACCACAGCGAGGAGAAGCCCCCTCAGCCGTTCAGCCGGGATGAGACCTCCGAGAAGCCGAAGGCCAAGCCGGGCACGGAGCTCATCGTCCAAGGACCGGCCTCGGCCGAGAGGATGCAGCGGGAAAGGCCCAGGTGAGGCCGGGAGCGGCGTCGGCGCCGGAGACGCGGGGGCTCTGCGGGAAGGGCGCTCGGACGCGGCTGCTGCTCTTTTCCAGCTCGGATGAACCCAGGCAGCTGCTGCCCATTAAGGTATCCCGGTCGCTGGAGCAGGCGCTGGAGAAGCTGGAGCTGTCGGCCAAGGAGGAGGCACAAGGCGAGGGCGGCGGCGCAGGTAGCGCGGGGCCGCGGGGAGCCGGCACGGGCAGCCCGGGCGCGCGGGGCCGCCGTGACGCCCGCGCTGCCCCCGCAGGGGAGGCTGCCGCCCGGGTCAGAGCCGGCACCGCCTGCAAGAACGCGGCCTGCAAGGCGGTGAGTCTGGAAAACGCATCCTGCGCGGGTGCCCTCCGCTCCCCACGGCCGCCCCGGCCCCTGCTGCAGGCTTCCCGCGTCCCGCCTTTGCGTCACGTTCGCTTTCGCTGCGTTAATCACTTGCAATGAAACAAAATGCGTGTTCAGGGCCTGCGTTTTGGGTCAAACGCGCACAGAGCAATTCCAGACGGCTTTTGGTCAGTGCAGCTCAGCCCGTTTCCATCCTGCACCGAGTGTAGGGCTGCTGCCTGCCCCGAGCCCCAGGAGAGGCCGTGGGACCCGCAGCTTGGAGAGCACAGAGCACGGGCACGGCCGAGGGCACGAGGCTGCAGAGCAGGGGAATGCACCCCAGGATGGGTGTTTCTGCCAGGCACAAACTGCCCCGCACGCTGTGCCAGCCCTGAGAGGGGCCGAAGCTTCTCCTCGGTGCCCTGGCACCGCGGAAGGGGCTGGAGATGCAGCCGAGTCGCTCCGCTCCTCGTCCCGCAGATCTACCAGGGGCCGGACAGCGACGCGGGGACTTGCACCTTCCACCCGGGCGTTCCCGTCTTCCACGAGGGGTAGGGAACGCTCCTTCCCGGGGAACGAAGCGCGGGGGGTCGCGGCGCAGGGCTCCCAGCGCGGCCACGTCCGCTCTCCCGCAGGATGAAGTACTGGAGCTGCTGCGCCGTGAAAACCACCGACTTCGGAGCCTTCCTGGAGCAGCCGGGCTGCAGCAGCGGGCGGCACTGCTGGGCCGACAAGGGGGTGAGGGGCTGCAAGGGGAGCAAGGGGGTCACGGTCCCCGGTGTCGGTGCTGCGGGATGCCCGGAGTCGTCACCGCGGAGCTTGGGAGGGATTTTACCTGGGAGCAGAAAAGCGGACGGGAAGGAGGCTGCGCACACAGGGTGGCACAAGATGAGGTTTCCTGAGCACGCGCAGCTCCTGGGCACGCAGAACGACGTGGGGACAACCCGGGACACGGGGACAACCCGGGATGAGCCGCGGGGTGGCCCGGCAGGGCCTCCCCCTACCCCTCCTGCCCGTCCCCGGTGCCGTGACGGCTCCTCTGCTCAGCAGGACAAGAAGGCCGTGTCGTGCCGGCAGGACTGGCACCAGACCAGCAGCCACGTCGTGGTGACCGTCTACGCGCGCAACCCGCTGCCGGCGCTCAGCACCGTCAAGGCCAACCGCACCGTGGTGAGGGGCCCCACGGAGCCGGGATGACCGGCGGGGACTCGGGACAGCCCTGCTGGCTGCTGCCGCCACCGTCGCCGCGCGCGGCTCCCGCCCGGACGCTCGCGGAGCTGCCGCTGAGCCCCTGTCCTCCGGGTGTCTTGCAGCTCGAGGTTCACGTCGTCTTCGAGGGCGATAAGGTCTTCCAGGCAGAACTGGAGCTCTGGGGGGTAAGAGCCCCTCACTCTGGTTCCCCTCTCGCAGCGATCGGCGGGTGACGAGATGAGACCGCCAAGTGACAGGTTTGGGGAGCGCTCGCAGCCCCGAATACAAACCCAGGGGATAACGTTACTCCTGGCGCAGCCACCAGCCTCCGTGTGCTGCTCCCCGGGCACGCGGTACCGGGCAGACCTTAATTATAACAGCACAGAATAATGATTAGCCCCAGGGGACTGGCTTTCAAGCTGTTGCTTTTGTGGAGCAGACGGTGATTTTTTAGTTCCTTCTTTGGTGTTTTTCACCGCTGGCTGCAGGAATCTCTCCTTATCACCCTGACTAAAATAGACGCTCGTGCACCGGGCTGCCCCGAACGGGCTCGGCGCGTCCCCACCGTCCGCCCCACGGCCCCGCGCTGTCCCGCAGGTGATCGACGCGGGCAGGAGCTGCGTGACCATGGTGCCCACCAAGGTGGAGATCGCGCTGAGCAAGGCCAGCGCCGTGCCCTGGGCCCGCCTGGAGCTGCCGCCGCTCAGCCCCCGCGCGCACCGGGCGCACGAGGACGGCGCCGACGCGCCGCAGCCCCGGGGAGCCCTGGACGACGACTCGGACGACAGCTTGAGCTGGTCGGAGGACGAGGACGAGGAGACGGCGGCGGCAACACCGGGCAACTGAGCGCGTCGCCGTTAGCGAGGCGGCCCCATCCCCGGCGCTCCGGCCCGGCACCCCGTGCCACAGGGCGGGCAGCGAAACCCCCGAGCAAACGTGACGGCCCCGGGTCCCTCCCGGTGCTTTAGGCACCTCGGCCGGCCGGTTTTGCTGATGCCTGGGGCATTGCCAAGGGGTTCGCCAGCTCCTGCTGCAAGGCGCCCGCAGAAACGGAGCGGCCCCGGGGTTAATAAGGCAGGAAATGGGAGGCAACCGCCGTAACGGGGCGGCGGGACGGGGAGGGGGAATTCCCTCGCGGGACGCTCCGCGGACGGAGAACGCTGTTTGCTGACTGCACTAAAGCGTCCAGGCCCCACCGAGCCGCTGCCTGCGAGAACGGTGCGCGCGGGGGAGCGGGAGGGCGGGCGGGCGCAGCTCCCGGTTCGGGAACCGGTCCCGGTTCGGGCGGCGGCCCCGGCGGATCCCCCCGCCCCGCTCAGGGCGGTGGAGCGGAGCGCGCGTGCGCGGGGGCGGCGGGCGGCGCTCGGCGGAGGCGCGGGCGGCCCTGGAAGCGCAAAGAACAGGAGTGAGGGCGGGCGCCCCCGCACAGGCTGCGGCGGCGGCTACGAGCACAGCTACGAACACGACTACGCAAAAACTGTAGAAACTATGCGACTATGTAGAAATACAACGTAGCTCTACAGCTAGTACGTCTAAGATGTACTCTCCACCGTTCATAATAAAACTATCCCCCTTCATCAGAAATTTCAGCTCAGGCAAAGCTTAGATTCCTAGCAATGCCCCCACGACCATCACAGAAAGCCATTTTTGGTAGACGCAACCTTTTCTGAAATGGGATGTAATATTCCAGTTCTTGTACCTGTTTAGTATGTTTTGCTATAGGTCTGTTACTCTAAAACCATGCAAAAGAGCAGCAGCACACTAAAAATGACAACTCCACACAAATCACAAGCAAAAAAAAACCCAACATGTTTTTTTTCTGAGAGTCTGATCCGTTTCACAGTTCATCTTAAGAAAAGTCCAAGAAAGGATTAGGTAGTGTGAAGGGGAGCCAAAGAACATCTGAAGTGGAATAATTTCCAGGACTTGATGGTCTGAAGAAATACTTAGTAAATACTACAAGCAAAACTGAGTGATAGAAAGAGCATAGAGCAATGGGCTACAAGGCCATCAAGAAAGATGAACCCAAAATACTGCTGTGGCCCTCAAGCTTCAGGGTTGTCCCATCTGCAAAGCAGGAAGCAGCAGTGGGTTAAGATGCTCTGGAACATTCCGTTCATGCAGCTACATGAATGGGACTGGGCAACCAAGCCAACTGGAAAAGACCCTCTGTCATTCTGAGATCGTTGCCCAATCCAGCCCTCCATCCAGCTGATGCTTAAGGAAGTTTGATCTGTTGCTAGTCACCTCTGAAATTAGGAATTTATTTTCTTCCTAAAGCTGCCTGGACAGAATGTAATTTTAAATACTGGTCCTTGTGGTAACAGTTAGCAAAGGGTGTAGAATTACCAAGAACTCACAAAGAGACCGTTCTTCCTTTGCAAGATCTGAGGCTCTTCACCCCCTCCTTACCCCCTGCCCCCAGCTGCGAGGGGCAGCAGTTGTGCTGCAATTCGTGCCAGCTGGGTGTGCAACAAGGGACCCTGCTGCCATAAAGGTAAAGCTTTAGTCTTGACGTAGCCAGCAGGCATCCTGCATCTGCCTTCATTGGTGCTGGGAAAGGCAGGTACCCACTCCTACTGCTTCTGTCATGTAAGTTCAAACAGACCCTCACTGACTGTGACAGCCCAAGGAAATACAGGCATCTTCAACAGTAAAGTGTCTGCTATGCCACTTACATTGGCATTCTCAGTAGTATCACCAAATGATACAAAACTCTATATAAATGATATAAAGCTCTTGTGGAGCTTTATAGGTGATACTACTGGGTAGAATAGGCTGGACCGTTCGAGAACATGAATATTACATTGGGGAAAAGCTTTTAAGTGGTTTTCAGAGATGGTTCTCAGACTCATAATTGAGCTAAAGGCTTATGATGTCCAAGGATTCTACTAAGAAGTGAGTCTGAGCTCTAAGGTAGACAGAGAAGGGAGGTTTCCTGGCATGATGTCGCAAGTACAAGCAGTGGGGGCACACCACAGAGTAGAAAGCCCAAGCACTGGTGGCAACTGTATATAGAAAGGAGACAAGGATGATGCGGAAAGGCTCCCAGCAAGGTTTGCCTTTTCATAGAAGGTTTTAAAATTAGAAAAAGCATTTGCTGATAGTTCCCACTCACAGATAAAGGGTGAATCTCACACATGGGGGAAAAATTGGGCAGTGTAAAGCCCGAATGAGAGGCAGCAGGTAGTGAAATCATGCCTAAAGCAACACTGTAATATGTAACCTGGAAAAACATAAAGGTTGACTTACTGCAACTTGGAATAGGCCGTCCTGACTCACAGTTTGCCAAAGACACATTCATCTGTCCATTCCACGATGGACATAAAGGCTGGAGAACCCCATTTCAAGTCATACCTCACAGAAGTGCAACAGAAGACATCCAGGAGAGATAATTAAGTCATTAATCTGAGAATTTCAGCAAAAAATGAAACAATCCTTAAAGAATAGCAAAAACCCCTCCCATTTATGTGGAATTTTTCACCTTAATATTGGAGGTCTGGGGAGGTGGCTAATGAATAATATAACTCTCCAGTATTCCTCATTCTAAATCAGCAAACAAACCAACCACTTCATGGAACAAGGGTCAGCACATGCCCTTTCCAAACAAAAAAAGCTGTCACTAAAAGTAGGGAGCTAACTGAAGACTAGCTACTCAAGCGACTAGTAGGGAAAGGTTGAATTTGGTCTTCATTCAGTTTCCATTTGAATCAATGCTAGCTACATCCACTGAGGGCAGAACTGAACTGTTGAGAGCTCTGATCCTGCTAAATTTAAACATATACAAGTGTTTATCTCCTGAGCAGCCCCACTGAAGTCATTAAGATTACTTCATATTGCCTCAGACTATGGCTAATTATTAGCAAAGTCAAATTAAAACAAAGAAGCAAGCAAAAAACCAGCAATTTACCATTCGGCATGTGCAACAGCATTTTGGCCAGCTGACTAAAGCCAGACATAGCATAAGCAGTTGTAAGTATTCCAACTTCTACCAAATCTGAACTTCATTGATTCTACAGTTCAGTGTCATTTAAATTAACACACTAAGGTTGCTTAATTAAACTGTTAGAAACAAAATCAGGGATTCACAAACTATGGCATTTTATTTCAGAGGCCTTTTGCTTACATTTGTACAATATATTACATAATTCTCCATTTTCTGCAGAACCTAATATATATTTTATAGCTTTTTTCTATAAGCTTTTCCTTCAATATTTGTCAACAAATTTTTACAGTCCTGTACAATTCTGAATACTTTGAAACCATTTTCAATAAAATCAGTTAACCTCAAGCACACACTACGAAGACTGAAAATGCTTTTCTTAGAAAAGTCAAATGTAAAGGATTCTGACACTCTAGCATCTACAAACAAAATGCTTTGAATTCTTACATGTTGTATTGCCAGAAAACAAAAAACATGCCAGCCCCTATTTCCCCAGCCAAAAGAAGTACACAGAACTACAATTAAAACAGTAAAACAATCTGTACAATAAAGTACTGTGTATTAACAGTGCCAGGTATTAAATAGCTTGAATGAACACTTCCGCAATATACAAATGTCTTACAAAGGTATATAATTAACAGGAGAGAGCGCTCAGGATTCATACAACATAAAATCAATACAAGTGAAAACAGTTTGGAGCTGGTTTTGGAATTTGTACAAGGCATTTAAAAAATTAAATGTCTACCACTCAGCTAGCTATTTATTTAAAAACAACTATCCTTTGTGGCAGTGTTCACATCAGCAACCACAACTTATAACCACACACCTTACTCCCCCTCTCAGTTGAAGCTTGTAATAAAATAAGCATTACAAATGAAATATTTGTTGCTTTAAGGGAAAAGAAACATTTACAAGAAAACACAAAAATATAACTGTTATAATCCATTATGAATAAATATACACTTTAAACTGGCTAAATACAATCTTTATACATTAAGATTTAATACAGTTTTGTTAGCCATTTTCTTCCTTTTTCATAATGTATTTTATCAAAATTAAAAAAAAATACTGATTTATAGAAAAATGGCGAAGTACAGTAGTTTCATTCCAATTAATGGGTTACTAAAACCCAGAGTAACCTATTTAAGCCTAATTCAAACCTGTAAACATTAGTCAGTCTTTTTTTTTTTTTAAAGGAATCCTCATATTTGGTTATCAGGACTGATGTCATCCTATTAATTGCAGGTTTTGAATTGAATACATGTGCTTGACTTATACAATTAAAGCCACTATCAGGTGGCTTAGCAGTTAAAAAACAATTAGCTTGTACAAATGAAAATAGGTTCAATATTTGTCATAAATAAATGGAAAAATATCAAATGTTCCAGCTTTAACAAAATACCAGGGAATACATGTACAGTAAGCCCTACCACATTTAATTAGGCCAACCCAGCAACTGTATGCTTACTGTACTGTCTCTACAGGCAGTGAACAGCCTCCATTTGCCACAGTGGAAGGCCTCCAAGTCACTAGACTTACAATTCCCAGACAAGTTGGAAACAATTATTGCTTGAGGAAAAGCAGTTTGTTGTACTTTTTCTTCATAAAAGTGCACTTAAGTGCAAAGTTAGCTTGTCAAGAAACAACTTTAAATACAAAATAGTGCTTGTCTGAATTTTGTGCCACTGTGCAGTATAAAAAAAAAAAGAAAAAAAAAAGAAAGAAAAAAAAAGTGGCCCTCAGCAGCCATTAAGTGCAAAGTGCTTTGCCAAGTCCTGCTGTCACCTGCACTCAACTGACATTCCATTCTGTGATGAACTTGACATGGATGGCTCTGCTAAAGTTAACATAACCGCAGCTGTAATGGAACTAGAAGAAGGTGATGAAGAGGAAGATGATGTAGTAGCAGCACCTACATGGAAAGAAGGAAAGATACATGTTAAAAATATCAACAAAAGAGCTAGAAAATACTATTTGATCTAAGAACAAAGATCAGTATATAGTGACTCTGGTAAGAACACCTGATAATTAGAAAGAAAAAAGCCTCCTCTTATGAGCTTTCATGGGAAATACTTTGAAAGGTACCTTGGGCTATATCCAAGGCAACAGGACGTGGCACCTTGTAACCCTGGTTTGCTGATAGAGAACGTTTCCAGAGCAGCCAATGCTCAATCCTGAGCACAAAAAAAAAACATAGGCAGATCATGCCGCAGCACTAAATCTACACCTACAAGCTGCTCAGTTCCCACTGGAGCCACAAAAAACTTACTATATATGGCCAATTTCAGCCTTTCTCCTTAGAATCCGTGTACTGTTAAAAGTGCACATCCAGCAAGACACTGGAGAGAAGAAGACTTTCAATACTGTTAGAAGGAGGCACACCAGAATACTGTCTATAGCACTAAGTAAAGCAACTTCAAGGAAGTGGTGTGATGATCTCACTTAAATTCATGAAATAAGGCACTTTGTTTAATGAGAGAACATTAACTAGATACACAAACAGTATTATTGCAAATTATAATACAACCAGGAAGAAAAAAATAAGCTATTCATAACATTGGATACATCATTTACTGCTTAGAAAAGCTTACTATTTTTTTTCTATTTAAAGTAGCTCCACCTAAGGAGGAAAAAAAAAAAAAAAAAAAACACCGCTTGCCTTTCCTTTTTTTTCCTTTACATAGGATTAATTAAAAGTCATTGGATACCTGAATTGTAGCTTTTGAAGATGATAAAAATATTTGTACACAACGTCTGTTCTTAAAAGGTCTCCTTATGGCATACATCTTCCTCAAAGTTATCCAAGCCTCACTAGCACCAGTCAACAACATGTGATGTAGCTTTCAAAAGAAAAGTGTAGCTCCGAGCACTTACTTTCCCGCTCCTTTTTCTTCAGGCGCTTTCTTCTTCTATCAATGGAAGCAACCTCTGATTTTAAAGACAGGTAGTGTTTCCTGATTTCCTGCAATTTTTCTTGAAGAACTGTGATACGCTCTGCACTTGTCAGATTTTCCAAGTCAGCTGCAAGTTAAACAATGTCTGTTAATTGCTGAATTGCAGTGTTTCTAGAAAAACTTCTAGAGAAGGAAAAAAAAAAAAAAAACGAACATCAAGACAAGAAGTGTGTCTAGTGGATAACATTCATGTCAGAATGGCAGGTCAGCTCAGGATGGCAAGTCCACAAAGGAGCTTAAGTGAAAAACAGAATCAAGAGAGTGGGATACAGGTGGTCACCTGCACTGCAACTGCACATAACAAATAAACAAAAAACCTCACAGAACTAATACATACATACATATATATATATATATATATATATAGAAAGAGAGAGAGAGAGAGAGAGAGAGAGAGAGAGAGGTATGTAGACACACAGACACACACACAGCACACAATATCTGCACTCTCCCATGTACTGCTGCTGGATTTATCACAAAAAAATAAACGAACTCACAATAGATTAATTCTAGGGAGGAAAAAGAACAAACTTAAAAAAAAATCAAAAAAGTTTCTTATAGGTTACTCTTGGGACACCCAGGGCTTGCTTTGAAGACATTACTTACACATTTGAAAACTCCATTTGTAAACTTTGGGCAAACGATTATTCTGTTCTTTGACATCAGATTCCTTCTCTCCATTTTTCCCACATTTCCCTGGAGATTGTGTTCTCGCAGGGGATTTGGTTTGGTGAGATTTCATGCCAGTTGAAACTGATTTTGCTGGCTGAGACTTGGACACACTTTCACCAGCAGATAGTTCTTCACTATCACTGCTGTTTGCTGAAAAAAAACCAAGAAAATACATTATTATAAAACAAATAAGCATTAACTCCAAACCAAAGTTGATCAGAAGCTACCCTTGCATGGACTTTCCAATAAAAAGGAGTTTGAAACCCTTTTCCTCAAAAATCATACCCCAGCATAGATTCTTGGCATGTGGTCCTTTGCCCCTCTAAAGCTCAAGGACTGGAGCACAAAACAGGCAGCCACATGATGGTCTTAATTCCAGCAAGCTGTGAAGAAGGAAACCTTGCACTGCTAACATGTAGAGCTGGTTGCATAGGTCTAGGGAAGTAGTGGAAGAAAGTGCTTGGAGGAGTTGCAGAATCTCTGTGACAGATGTTTTTAAAAATGTTTGGCAAACATTTGTTATGAGAAACTTACACATTAGTAGTACGTGCCCTAGGTACTGATAATGTGGACCCGCACAGTTCCTTTTGGTTCTGCTCTTTATGGTGAGGTTACCTACACTAGCAAAGCTGCTAAACCAGCTCTTTAGCAAGGCAGAGCATCAAGACACACACTGCAGATAGGGAGCCTGCAGCAAGGATGCCACAGCCGTCTTAATGAAAAGACAAAAGCCAGAGCTGCAATATAAGCAGCTTTAAATATACCTGAATTTTGCAAAACAAACAAACCAAAACACCAAAAAAACCCACCTTTCTTTGCTCACAACCAATTCCACATTTTATCTATTTATTGCCTTTAAAATGGCAGTGGATAAACCCTAACGAAAACCAGGCAGTATCTGCTAAGCGATGTACACAAAGTAAGAAACAACTCTAGTCCTGAAATGCCTACATCCTGACAAAGACATAGGCTGAGAAAGAGAGATAAATCCACAAAATCAAAGGCAGCAATGCTAAAGTGAAAAATAGTGTATTAGTTCTGGTAATTCAGTTTGTTTTGTTACTTTAGTTTGTGAGGTGAGGAAAGAGGAAGGATATTTTGTTAGGAGGACATCAGTGAAACGGAATGAAAAAGAGGATGACAGAATGTGAAAAGGACTTTCATGAACATGAAGTACATGTGGTATGGCTGCAGTGGAAGCACATACCAGAAGGGGCTGAATTTTAACAAAAGCTGATAGAGACATAGTATATGTAACTGCTTTTTTACAGCTATCTTGGTTGACCAGCCCCTGACATTTCTTGTGCACATTAACAGTGAGAAGAGCCAGTGATTGATCCTGCTATCTCCTCAATACATGTATGCTTGTCCATCTATCCATCTCATACTGCTCTACTTTTACTAAGCCTCTCTGCTCTAGTTGGAATAGTTCCTATTGGAATAGTTCTTATTCCAATTAGCTTTTACAAGTTAATTCAACAACAAAAAAGTGCTTTTAAAAGCCTGCATTATTTACTCAAAATGTAACAAATGACAAAGATAGAGCTAGTCGTCTCCTGGAATTATTTATGTATTTGCTACTGGAAGAGATATTATCCTTCAAAAACTACATGTTGCAGAAAACATGGTGTAGTTTAAGCTAAATCCCACTCTCCCCTCTTAAACACTCAGCCCCAGTGTCAGATTCTTGCCTTTTTTTCCTGTGGTAACAGATGTCTCAATCCAACTAAGTATTAAGTGGGTACTCCTCTTAGCCTTCGTGAATTACAAAATATTAAGCATTTCTAAGAGAGGCCCAGAAATAACACAAGACCTTTTTTAAATACTTTGTCATTCACTTAAAATAGCTTATTCATTTGAACAACATGAACAATTCCCTGTTCAGCATACTTTATCCCAGACTTCATTCTCTGCTGTCATTCAACATGTGAAACAACACTTACATACAAATAATTTCACATTAAGCTGCCTTACTTACTAGTTTTACTCTTCTTTTTGTTGTTCACAGAAGAAGTTTTGTGGCTTCTTTTCTGCTTTTTTGCAGAGCTGCCTCCTCCTTGAGCATCTTTAAGTCTTTTTTGGCCTGTACAGACTATAATTGAAAGAAATACACAAAAATAAATACTTGCACTTTTGTGCATCTTTCTCAACAATAAAGTCTCAAAAACAAAAACAAACAAACAAAAACAGTCCTCAGAGCTTAAGTCTGCAGACAATAATGCAACTGTCCCTGTCTATCCTAGAGTTCAGTTTTCTATTTGTATTGACAAGAAGGCATGGAGGACGGTAAGCAGACAGCTAGTTGGTTCAAGTGCACATGTAAAATAATTGCTAATAATTTTGCCCTATGCATCAACAGAATTTCTCTGACCATATGGATTAAAAATATAATTTACAATATAAAATATTTTATTTGAAAAATTTGAAGAACCATTAGAACTGAATGTTGAAAATAAAGCCTTTGCCACACTTGGAAGCTTTGGAAAAAATAAAAATAAAACAACAAAAAACTTCCATAAACTATCATTTATTATCAGTAATTATATTAATTGAATGCCCCAAAAAATCTAGAACAGAAATAATGATGAAAAAAATAAAAAAGAAATAATCCGAGTCTACTTTTTTTTGGTGACTACATGGGAAAAAACAGAAGAGAAAGATTCTACTCTTTCCCATACAAAGAGTAGAAAAAAAAAAAAGAAATTAGTATTTTTCAAGTAGGAATCGTTCAAGTTTACACTCACACAACCTCCTGATTTATAGATGAAAGCTGTAAGAAAATCTTGTAAATTAAGAAACAGAGGGAACTGCCAGTTTTTCGGAAGACAAATGCTGACAAAATAAGAGAGGGGGACATGTAAGATCAATACCGTTCTATTGAAAGCATAAACACAACTTAAAATGAGGAGAAAAAAGTCTCCCTTCTTCATTTGGCAGTAACTTCCTCTGAGACAAAAAAAAAAAAAAAAATCAACCAAATTAAGTTCTGCATCTTCCCATATATGAACTGCGGGAAGCAGCACAGGCTTAACTTACAGAACTGTACGCCTCTTGCGAATATCTGCTCTTTTAAAGCAAAGGCACTGAGCTGCTCTTTTGAAAGAATGAGGAAGGTAACAGGAAGACAGAATGAGGAAGTTAACACATTTTACGGGTCCTTGGATTGAGACTGAGATTTTCCAATCATGAGCATAGAAAGAATCAAAATCTTCCTAAGAAACAGTGTCTCCCAACTTGCAGCAAAGCATTTTAAAGTACTAACGAGGTATTTACTAGCAAAATACATTCCCTGTACAATTGCAGTACAGCTTGCTCTGGTCTTTCACTGTCATTCCCAAGATAAACTTTATTCTTATATGCTTTATTCCTCATTAAAAAACACACAAATTGTTAGGAAAAGGTCACAGAAAACTTCCTAGATCATCTTTCATCTTTTGACAATTATGTTGTCTCCACAGATTTTAAGTGGGCAGCAGGTTATTACTTTCACCAACAGTATTAACTGACTTGTCAGTAGCCTAGTGATAACAGAATGCGAATATATCAGCATTACAGTAAACAAGAGCTAGGTCTAGGTTGAAAGCAGTTCCGTTTCCGAACTTCGTTTACCTTTTTCAGTATGCTCTGGCTGATTACTACTACTGGAGCTGACGCTGGCATCAAAACCTGTTGGAGAAATATTTCCCTCTGACTGGAGGTCTTGCAGCTCCCCTGCAACACTATCCACTTCTATTGTGCTATCGGTTTCACTTTTAATGCTTCGTATCTCCTCTTGATTTGGTGGCAACATTTCAGAGACAGTGACACTGGATTGATGTCTACCCGATTCTGTTACGGTTACAGACGAAGGCGATTCAGGTGTCGTGGGAGGTGTATTTAGCACTGAATTACTCCCACTGCTTGGAAACTCAACTTTCTTTTCACCCATTTCAGTTGGCTTCTCCTCAACAGGTTTAATGTCTACACTAGCTGGCAAAGGTTTCTCAAGTCCAGAGCTAGGCAAAGATGCATCTTCTTCTGCAAGGGCCTGAAGCTGCTCCTCTGCTGCAGGATCCTCAGGAGCAGCATGTGGAGGGGAGGCAGCAGCTTCAGTGTCAGAATCGGAAAAGAGTTCCTTCAGGGTTTTCTTCGGCCACTGTCCCTGAATACTTGACCAAACATCTTTTCGATCCTTGGCCCTAGTATTCTGAAGTCTTTCATCAGAGTTATTTAGAAGCTTTATCCTTTTCTCTGCTACTTCAGAAAATCCTGGGTAAAAAGTATTTGTCCGTAAAGACTTCCTTTTCTCCTCTAATCCATTGTACTTTTTTGTGGGACTGATTTTCGCTTTAGATTTGTCCTCCTCATCTTCATCTGAGGAGCTGTTACTGCTATTTTCTAAACTGAGGGAGTCTTTGCCTTTGCATTTCTCATCCTTTCTGTTAGGTGACACAGTCTTTAGAGATTCCTCTGCAACACAGTATCTTCGTTTACCACGTTTTACCTGTGATTTTGCTGTTTTATCAACTATTTCCTTTTTTACCTCCTTTCTCTTCTTTGTGGTTTCATCTTCTCCATCAGAGTCAGTATCTTCAGATAATTCTTCCAGCTCCTTTCGCAATCTTTCTGGAGACTTGGATCCTGACTTGGACACTGCTACATCTGTCAGAGCTTTAGTTTCCTCTGGGAGGGATGAATTGTTCTGTTGTTCTTTCAGACAGAGTTCATTTTTATCTTGACTCGCAACTTCATCTTGCGATTCCTCCTTGCCATCAGCATGTATATTCTGGCCACTTTGGTCATCTTCCTGCTCACTATCATCAGAACTTTCAGAAGCTAGTAAGAAAAAAATAAGTAGTTTTAGATTCTGGTTAACAAGTAATAATAAAAAACAGCTGGAGAAAACTGCAAAGATAAGAATCAATGCTACTGGGCTTTCCAGTAACATATATATATTCTAAATTGTTTCCTATAAAGGCTCCAAAGCTTATTTTCCATTCTGTTAAGAGGTGGGGAATAGTGTCACTGTCTCTGAAATGTTTTAGAAAGAACATCTCTAGCAAATTCTTCCAAGCACAGAATACATAAAGCAATAGCTTTTAAGGTGTCATTTGTTATTAACCCATACAAATCTTCGTAACAGAAACCAAAATAGAAGTTTAAAGATGCATTTAATATAAAAACTCATGTTTCTTATGAGTTACAGCACACAAGTATTATCTGCCCTTTCTCAAAACAGACTAGGGCAGTATTTTCCCTACAGAATTCACAATGCAAGAGGTCAGAATAAAAAAAGATACACACAACAGTAAGCCAAACAAACTGGTCTGGTTATGGGCCTTGAAAATAAAAAGTAATAAAAAAAGCACTTTGAGAAATGTATGAATAGTAAGAGTGAAGATTACAGTAAGAAAATTCAAGTTGAGGAATGAAGAAACTAAGACCACCAGAGATATGAATCAAGGGTAGGCCCATTCCATGGAAAAAGAAATGGACACAAGGAATAGTTAAAAGTGAATATAACACAGGTAGTTATATTCAGTTTACATGCCATTTTTGTTTCAAGTCACTTACTCTCATCCTCAATTCCTTACCACCTCCTTAAGGATTATAACATAACCAATGTTAGAGAAGAATGATCATTTTAGCTGAAAATTTTGCCCAAGTCAATTTCCACCCCCGCCCTAAAAGCCTACTGAAGTCAACAAATGTGGAAATAAGCATGCTAATAAGTGAGAGATACAGGCCAGAACAACTTGAGAAATGCTGCGTCAGATGCTCTTGTTCATTGTTTCTTTAAGATAAGCAGGATCTAAATTTCTACTATGAGACTCAATCGGAAAGCAAATTTTGCAGCCCTCTTCCAATGCATGTTTTTCTTCTTACACAATCATAGGACACATTATGGCCTAAAGTTCCAAGAAGTTTGTCATTTTAAACAGGCTTCCAACACTTTTCTTTATCATGAGCTCAGAACAACATAATTATACCACTATATAATAAAAAAGGTATCAAAATTTGCCATTTGAAATGAAAACCAAGAACTTCATGTTAGAACTTCATGTTACAGTAGTATAATCTACTATTACTTTTCACTCAAAGCTTATTTATTTTACTGCGACCCTTTAAAAAAAGAATGTTTATATAACATATAATAGCATCAAACACCCCAGTGTAGGAAAAAAAAGACTTTAAAAAGTTTTGGGCAAATAGCTCTAAAATTGCAGTGTGAAGGACAAAAAGATTGTTTTCTCCCCTTTTTTTATTTAAATTTTCTTATTTAAAAGAAAAAAAGTGGTGGGGAAGAGAAACAGAAAGAAAGAGAGAGAACGTATTTTTAAATCAACAGTATGAATGTATATGGACTTAAATGATAGAAGAATGGCACACAACTAAAAATATTTCCGGAAACTAGTTAGGTAACATGGAAAATATTTAACTTTCCAAAACATTAAAGAGTATAAGCCAAATAGCTTTTGTAAACAGAAGTTAATGTCAGATTAATCACAGCAGTAATAATAGTGTCATTACCATTTGATTTTTCGGGTTCTCTTAGTTTCCTAAGAAAACAAAGCTCAAGAGATCATGTTTTTCTTTTCTTTTTTTTTTTTCTTTTTTTTTTTTTTAAGTTTTTCTTTCTTTTTTTCCACCTACAAGTTTAGAACCCACTGGCCAAGTTTAAAATAATGTCTGGAATACTGCTGAGTTCATACAGACGATCTATATCTTAAAGTTTCTTTTTCTGGGGACATGTAAGAAGATGAGAGTGCAGATATCAAAATGTGGGAAAGGGAAAATAAGGTTAGTAACAAGTTATGGAATCTAGTTTTATTAGTTTCATTATTTATGAAAAAGATAACTTCATCAGATTATAAAACACACACACACACACATATATATATATATTTTAACCTACGTATTAGACAAGATCACAGAGGTCAAAAATTCAAAATTTAAGGAGGAAGCAAAAATGCCTTGCTGGGCATGAAAGCAAGCCATAGCAACAAAATAAAAATGTAACTACTAAAATATATATATTTTAACCCCATATCACGAATATTTAATACCTATTTTCAGAAATTGTAAATAGTACATTATATATACACTCGCAAAGATAAGAGTATATGTAAAGGTTTTTGAAAATGGGGTAATAAAATTAAACAGACAACTAAGCAGACACAAAAGTTTTCGGTTGTACAATTTCATCAGTTGCTCTACACGGACACTTACTATGGGTGAAAGACTATGCACCGAATTCCAAAAAGTTTTATGTACAATACCTTGTAGCCCATTAAGGATGGAAGTAATTTCTATAGATTTAACTGTGGCTTGTTCAGAATTTTTGGCTTCAGTGCTATCAAGTTTGGACCCAGTCTCTGGTGATGTGCTGGTGTGAAAGGGTGGTTTTGACAAACGTCGCAACTTACAGTTTTTGGGAGAGTACTTCTCTTCCTTCTCTTTGTCAGTTTTATTCTACATTAAAGAAAAAAAAACAAAAGCTCTTGTGATTGGAGCATACAGTGCATAACACATGTATTACAGCTAAGCAACAGTGACAGTTACCTTCATCACAGAACCTGAAGAGGAAAGCTTTCCTCTTCACCCAAGAGTCCGCAAATGCCTTTCCGAGCCTATGCTGAGGATTCTTGCACCAGTGACAGGAATTACTTCAACACATGTCTGAAGGGGAAACTGCCAAGGCCAAGAAGCGAAGGCCAAGTGGCAACGGGCAGGACAGGGTCTGTTACCCGCTGCTCTGAGGCGACCGGGACTCCGGAACTACTGCCTGGCGCCGGCCGGAGGCTCCACTGCACGGCGGGGGGGCTCCGGCAGTGCAGGCAGCAGCGAGGAAAGCCTCCTTGAAGCCTGCAGCCCAAAGCATGCATCATAATCTGACCCTAAATATCAGATTTCTATAAAAATGACTTTTAAAAGAAAAGGCATGGAGGGGATGTATAAATATTTTTTTAATCAGACACGAGTTAGTCATTGGTTCATTCTCCGGAACCTGCTGAGCTCACAAATGCTGTTGCCAGGAGTTGCCTGCCCCCAACTGCTGCTGAAGAAGATCCATCTAAGATGTTCCCTACTAGTGCATACTTAAATCCCACAAGAAGTATATGCAGAAGGAAAGAAAAGCTTTCTCCCTCCCTCTCAAAAATAAAAAAAAAAAACAAAACCATGCTAAAATAACAAGAGAGAGATAGAAAGAGCTGGAGAGAGGTGGTCATTTTTCTTGTTATGTGTTCATAGGTCTATCAAAATGCTAGAAGTGCATGTGGGCTAGTATGTAAGAATAAACCAAAGTTGGTGGATGAGGGGGGAGTCAGGAAGGAGAAAGAAAAAAAGAAAGAAGAGAAAGAAAAAGAGATAGAGATAGAGAGAGAGAAACTACCTTTATTTTCTTTCGATGCTTAATTTTTGGCACATTTTTATCAGCCGGTCTCACTATCTTGTCTGCCTTTATCCATTCATCATACCTAAAAGCAAAAAATTTATACACGTGTAATGTTTTTAAGCAGACATTTAAAATATCATAAAATAAAATTAATAGCGAGTTCAAAAGCACTAAATACCCAAAATGAAGATTCGAAATTAAAGTCATTAATACACCTTTCAGTATGAGAAGTTACGGATGAATATTCAGTTCTTCGTATACTTAAGACATATAGGGCAAAGCTTTCTTAAGTGACAGAAAATATCAGCTTTGACTTGTGCCAGTCTGGATCAAACAACGTGAAATCCACATATGTAAAACAGATTATCAGAAACATAATTCTGTATGGATGTCTAAGAGGCATTTTGTACATACACTTCAAAATGAGATCAGTATTGGTTTTTTTTTTTTTTTTTTTTAAAGAGTTACATGAAATGTGACTAGCTAATCAGAAACTCCTGTTCAACTGCCTGTAAAGGGATCTTTTGAGTCACTAACATTTTGAAAAGTGACCATTTCCCATTTTCAATTATTTTTCTCTTAATAGTATTCTTAGTAAGAATATTCTTTAATTATTGAACTGTACTTACTAATTTTACTGTACATTTCTGAAAAGTTCAAGAATTCTTTTTTTTTGTAAGCATAATTTACTCTATTTAAACTATGAATTTAGATAACTGCCTGAATAGGAAGCAGGTGTGTTAAAAAATCAGCATGCAATGGCTTGTGCTTCAACATGAAGGCACATATAAATTTTGAACTCACTAAGTAATCATGTGATATTAGACAGCTAATCTGAATAATATCCTCATGACCATGTGAACCTTCAAAGATGAACTTAAGACACCGTAACTGTAAAACAGTGGCTGCTGACATCTTCCTAATTCTGCTTCCTCATAATTATTGCCAATTGCATCTATGGCACTAACTAATTTAAAATGATTATTCAAGGAAAACAAAACAAAACAAACACAGCTGTAAGGTTACAACCTGTTTAACTCTCTAATGCAAGATCTATACACAGAATTCCTGAAGCCAAATACTGAGTTTTACTAACTTACATTCACATAATAATACAAGATAAAATGCATACCTCAGAACACAACATAGACATGAGGAGTCAAAGTGATCTCCTCCGCCAGCAGTAGTCTCTGAAAAATTCAGTTTTTCATAATAATTTTCCCCCAACTCATGCTACAACAACAGACCAACCACAAAAATCTTAGTCACCTAACCTGGCAGACTGCAATGCCCTGAGAGAGTAGTGTCATTGCTGCAGATGGTTTTTACTGTACTCTCACCAGGTGACTGGTGAGAGGCTCCCTAACAGCTGAAGGGATCTCTTCAGTGCTTCAGTGCTAGGAGATATTCATAAACCCAAGCCAGGGTTGCCAGGCCATGAACTGTGCAATCTGCAGCACCCCCCTTTATGCAGGGTTACCTTTAGAAAGGAGGAGGCCTCTCACACCCTGAGGTATGCAGCCTTCCAGCAACCAGCCTGAGGCACGTAAGTAACAGCAGTCACGAGCTTGTTGCAAAAGGGACAGCGAAGGAAGATAAGGGGGAGAATCTCAGAAACACAACCCAAGACTGCCACCCTCACCGGGCTGCAGGTGATGCTGCAAGACTCCCACACTGAGCTTCCTGTTAACCTCATGCCACTGGAATGAAGTATGTGAAAGAGCCGGCCTGCTTGATACTGATTCTGGAATAAGGCTAGCAAAAGTTGCAATTTCTGCCCAGATCACAGCTACTTCCCAAAGACCCAGGTGTCCCCAGGTTCCTGTGATATGAGCAGACAGTGACAGAATGATGCAGCACCTTTGGATTTCAGGTATCTGCAACACAAATCTGGTGTACACTTTTACATAAAGTACAAAGAACATCTAGATAGACTGAATGTTCCTTGTTATTTTAAAAGGCATTGGATTTGGTAAGGAAAAAAACCCATGTATTTGGGAACTCCTGACAACTTATTTCAGGTAATCTATCTTCAAATCAAAGCCCCGTTTTCAAGAAGGAATACTGCTTTGTAGAATGCCAAATGGACTTTGCAGTTGAGAAAAATACAAAAAGATTTCCTTAGGCCTAAATACATGCAGGAGAAGAGCAGAAGAATAAGACGTATGTGTGGGGAAAAGCGCTTATTCTTTGTATCCTTTCTGTTTCAATTATGCTGCCACAAGAATCAAATATTCACTGATCCTGTGCATTTCCCACAACAAGACAATGTTCCACTCATGCAGACCAAGCCTGCACGTTGCTGACAGCAACTTGGGGTAAACTGCATGGCCAGTTCGGGTGATGATGGGCAGAACTGCAGGCCTTACTGAAGTCACAGAGAGAGCAAGAGTAGATACACAGAACATCTCTAGATACACAGAATTCTTAATGTGTTTGGGTATATTTATAAACACAAACACTCACCAGTAGTCACAACTCCTCTTAAAAGTGTAAACTGAAAACCTATGTATCCAGAGTCACCGTTCCTGATGGCAGTACATCCTGCTCCTTTCCTCACTTATCTAGAGCAGCAGCTACATCTTGTCAGCAGTTCTGGCATTGTGGAAATCTCAAATGTGTGAAGATACCTTTGTATGGCACAGCTTCATCACTCCCAGATACATAGAGCTTGCCTAATCTCTGCAGCCCCACGCCCAAACAGACACTGCAAGACGACATACATTTAGGAACCCACATGCAACAAACCTGACCAAAAGTTACACTGCTCTACTGCATAGTGCAGAAATGCCCTGCAATCTAGAGAGCACATCAGGTGCAGCATCTCAATCACATGCGAGACTGAGTCCTCTTTCTTTGCAGGACTGCACCTGATTAGAGAAGTAAAACTGAAGTCTTTCTCACTTCATAACTAATGATCCTTTAGACAGCCTGTTCATAAAGCAGAAGAAAACAGGGAACAGTTCTTCAGGTCTCACTACAAGAAACACATGATTCCAGAAGACTTGGCTTGTTTATGCTACAGTACCACCTTTTGCCAAGCCCTTAGCTCCCACACTTGCTTACTAGCAGATATGAAATAATAAATATGTTCAGCACATGAGCCAAAAGGAAAATTCAGGTTTTGGCAAGCTACAGTTTTCCACGTTGGGATTTTTCTCCAAGGGTGTGGAATTGTGGAGAATTCTGAACTTAGTCTAAGTACTGGAATAGTAGAAGATGATCCTGACTTTTCATAATTCTTCCTCCATTACTCAAAGAACCTGATACTCCACTACCTAAGTTTAATTTCAGAGGCTGACAAGTACAGAACTTGTAAATTGTTAATGATCAATACATTGGGACAAAACCTAGTATTTTTCCCCATTCAGATTTCTGAAGGAAAGAAACTTATGAAAAAGCCTGAATATTCACCCTCTGATTCAAGTTCCTTGGAACTGCAGAAGAAATTCTCCTTGAAAAACCTACACATCAAGCTTTTCCTTAAAGCCCTCGCAGCTGATAAATAAAATTATGACAGATATAACTGGCATTGTAGCTCCCAGGGAAGTTTTAGGTCCAGATACAGCATACAAAATTCAGAATGAAATTGAGTCATTTGGAAGGAAGAAATAGAATTCCTCTCTAGAGAGGTTTCTGGTTAACATATGATAACATAAACAGTTTTTTTTCTAGTAAGGGAAATATTATCATTCCCTTTCATGACAAGGCAGACTCTAGCCCATACCACAGTTCTTAACCTTTACCAGAAACACTTATCACTTGAATCACAGGAGTTAATGAGGTCTTTTGTGATCTAGTGCAAATGTACAGTGCTTTTGAACTCCAATCTACTTCCGTATTTTCTAGTTACTATTAAAAAAAGATGTTTCACAGTAGTTAGTATCACTAGTCTTGAAGAGTTAATAAAATAAAGTAGCAAAGCTAAATAATTCTGAATACCCCAGCGCACACATTTATTCTGAATCCGACACCAATACTTAAGTTACCTTGTGATGGGAAAAATCTAGTAGTTTTTAGGATTCCAGCTCAGGCTTATGGGCTTAAAGAACAGGTCATTACATGGTATACTGACCTAAAGGAGAAATATGAAAGCTGACTTTAAGGTGGGGGGAATGACAGAATTAAAAAAGCCTTGGATTATGAGCCCAGCACACTCTATAACCTAACATTACAGCACTTGTTCCTGCTAAGCAGAAGGCAAAAGTGAGGAATGCAGTGAAAATGAATAGGGGAGAGAGAAGGGAACTACTACCTACCGCAAGTAAAGCAGCCGCTTTTCCATGCTGGGAGCAACTCAAAGACAGATATCATACCTCATACAAGATTCATCTTCACTACATTAAAATGTCAGAGTGCTTAGATGCTGCCTCAGACCTGCACACACTTACTGACAAATCCAAAACTTTAAATCACCTAACCTGAATTAAATAAAATTGGTCCCACTGTTTGCAGAGTCCACATGCGTTTCCAAAGCTAATCTCAATTACTGGTATCTTATTTTGGTGAAGAATCCTTATCTGTCAGCACCCTCCAGAGGGCTCTCTTTGCACCCCACTTAAGAATATAAAATGCTAGTCCTGCTGCCAGAAAGGCCAAACAACTCCTACCTCTCAAATAAATGCAGGTAAAATGAGCGTGAAAAAAATGCTTTAAATAAGTATGAGCTAGTCACAGAAAGCAGTATTCCTGATATCAATCTACATACTTATTTCAAACAGAATTGAGGAGAAAAAGAGAGCGAGAGAGGGAGAGTGAGCGAGAGAAGAATCTTGATTTCTCCCTTACAACGAAGGTGCCTGAATCTCCAAGATAAAGGCACCTTTTGGCTTCAATTCTTAGAAGTTGTACTGCACAGATAAAACTCTGATTCTCAGCATTTAATCATATTAACTTGAAAATAATTATGTCTACATACGAATTCCAAAACAAGAGAATAAAAGCAAGAGTCCCCTTTGATTGATACAGTGACCCTGCAGAAGCAGGGTGCCGGTTTTACCAGTGTGCGCTCCTTAGGCAAGGCTGCCCCAACGGCGATGGAAACCCTGCACAGACTCCAAAGCCCAGCCAGGGAGGGCTGCAGCACCACTGGTACCCTGCCTAGGTACCAGGTTTCAGAGCCCACTATGCTTGCCAGTCTTGCCCGAAGATAGATTATGTGAGATTGTATTTCTGCAGATTGATATATGCAAAGATCTGCATAAAATTGGTATCAAAGCCATCAGTATTGAGATGTTATATGCCTCAGGAGTGGCTTGGATGGTCCTGGAAATCAGCAGACCTAGATGCAAAGTATATTCAAGGGAGTGAGAGAAGCATCACATTTTTGCAGCTGTGATCTCTGCCAGTCAATCCTGATAGCACTGCATAAGGACTTGTCCTGCCCTCCTTGTAAGAGGTAGGATGGTAATCAAAGTCCAGATGATGAAGATCGCAAGAGCCTCAGATTTTTCAGGAGAAAAAGATTTGCTTCAGACTTTTCAAAAAGATGTACTAACTCAGAAATAAAGAGTTCAAAACAGAGCAGTGAATAGAGAGAAGCTGAAACCCAGGAAAAAAAAGATAAAAAGGGGCAGGGTGCGTGTGTGCGAGAAGGGGATAATAATAACCTTAGTAATTGGCTTAAAAATCACTCAAAAGCTTTAGTTTCCTCTACTGTTTAAGCTTTTTTCAAGTTTTCTATAGGTCTTTAAGTGACTAAAATGCATTAACATACATATACCATTAACAAAAACTTGCTGAACACATTATGAAGTATATATTCTCCTAAATATATTAAGAATAACATAAGGGGGTACTGGGCCAAGAGCCCTATTCCCAGGCCTGAGGCAGCCAAGGGACAGGGCAGGGCAGCAGAACCCAAATCTGAACGACAGTTATTTGCTGCACACTAATTTGTCATTAAGAAATCTGAGGAAGTCTGAGGGTGGAGGAGAAGTAAGATTTTGTTTGCCTGTTAAGTGTGGATGCCCAATGAGAAAAATGAGAAATAAAAAAACCCTCCTTCCCACCCAAAAACTGAAGTCTCCCTCATACTTCTTTTTGTAAATGCCAAACTGCTAGCGTACTCCGTTGTCCTGAGAAGACTGCGCATACAAATTCAGTTCAGAACACTATTCAAATATTGTATGAGATAAAATTGGCTTAAGAGAGCCAAAGGAGGATTTTATCACTTGTTATTTGGAGAGATTTAAAATAAGATAGAGAACAAGGGAAGATTTCTTTGATCAAGGCTTTTTAAGATGGTTTTCTATGTTAATAAAGTACTGCATTTATGAATGTTAAAGATCTAAATTGTTTTATACAGTACAATGACCTTCACAGAACATTAATACTGAAAGCTTAGGACTCCAGACCTCTATATTCATTTAGCTTTTAAAATACACAAGGGTATTTTAGAAGTCATTCAAGAAGTAATCACTAGCTAAAACTCAAGTTACCTCACATTCCATCCACAGTAGTGCACCAAGTAAAGGACTTCTCCACCTTCGATGTCAGAATCTTTAATACTAGCTTCATACATTTTTTGATTTTTCCCTCTTCCATACCGCACTTGGACTTTCATGCCTGGTGGATAGCATTCAAACTCTTCTTCCTCATTGTTATTGCTGTCATCTTCTTCCTCCTCCTCCTCTTCCTCCTCCTCTGCTTCTTCTTCATCTTCATCTTCTTCCTTATTCGTGTCATCTCTTGAAAGGTTTAAAAAATTGTAGAGTTAATATGAGATACTTCATAAGCTTTTCAGTTCCAAACCACATATATTGTTAAATATTGTGGATGCATTAGAGACTGGGAAACTGTAGGCTCCAAATATGTGAGAATGCCCCATGTGCGAATAATAGCAAGAAAATAGGCTATGGCATTATACACAAAATCCACTGACTGTAAGGTGCAAAAGTGCATCAGCTTAATGAAAAATGCTCCATGAGAATCTGTATGAGCAGAAGTTGTTCAAACTCATTTTTATATGATACTTCATGCAGTCCCTTTGCTTAAATACTATTTTCCAGTTCAAACTGATCCTCCTTCTCAATACAGAGATTTCATATGTTCCTTTTTTTGACACACAAGTTCTACAACTGTTTCTTGAAATTTGCTTCCCCCAAAAGATCCATGCTCTTTTATAAACCCTACACTTTGAAATGACTGCAACTAAAAGCAGATTTTAGGGAAAAACCCTATACAAGATCATTTAGCAAACTGAACAACCATTAATAATTTATGACCTTGCCATTTCTTGTCAATTATGTCATGAATCTTCTAAACATAAATGAAATTTGCAGTCAAAATTAGCTCCTTTTGAAAACTGTCAATACCTGCTTGGTGCATTTATACAATAACTAAACACATCTTCAGACACTGGGAACAGTTTTCAGAAGCACTAAGCACAGCCAGGGCCTGCTCAGCAGTTCCAGAAGGTATCTGCAACCAGCTCAGAGGCAGGTAAAATGGCAGAAGATACAGATGAGGGGAGAAACACTTTTCAATCTTAAATAGCTTTGCAGTACATGACTACTGGCCCTTGCACTATTCTAAATCCACTCTGTACAGCACAGAACAGATTAGCACTGCTTACTGAACTCACAATAACTACAGGCCACTTATTATTTAAAACCTGAGACTTGGAACAGATACACTTGGAGGCATTACAAGTTGGATAAGAAGAAATGACTGCTGCTCCAAGTCCAATTCACACCCATTTGAACTGAACCTCAAACACAAAAGTTCATATTAAACATCTAAATCTTTGCATGATATATTCTATAAAAAAAAAGTCTCATTTGGACCAAGATTTCTTTCTGCAAAAAGATCAAACATTTTAAATATTCAAATATTTCTTTCTTCTCATTGCAAATTGCATTATTATCATCTAATCGGCTTCCAAAAGAGAATTCAAAACAAGGAGCTAAATTCAACCCTAGCACAACCACAATAATTTAATAAAATTATTTCAAGAATGAATGTTGCCCTTTCTAGGCATACACATTAAGACAAATACTGAAATTTCCAGAGTCAATGTTTTAATTAAATCAAACAATACAAAATACCTCTATTAAGTTCTATGCTGCACAGACCAGGCAATTCTGTTTTATATGGCCAGGATCTTAAAAAGATTATATAATATACTTGCCACGTGCTATTTCACTAC
The DNA here is from genome assembly GCA_032275445.1 of Crypturellus soui. NCBI lineage: Eukaryota > Metazoa > Chordata > Aves > Tinamiformes > Tinamidae > Crypturellus > Crypturellus soui. Next base: position 4,115,053 of record JAUBNY010000523.1, on the reverse strand, counting down.
TGAAGTTAAAACCACCAGAACTAGTAAATTAGAATATAAATAATCGAGTTTGGGAAGCTCATTTCATCTCTACTACATGCTATATGGTGAAACCCACTCCCTAAAGAAACCACTAATAAGACTCCCCAAAACTAAGCTGAAAGTTTCCTGAACAGAATTCTATGACAAACACAACATGTATCATGCAGGAGTTTAAATGTTCTCAAGTTAACTCACTAAAGCAACAACCCTAGCTAATTTTAACTCTGCAGTCACTGACATTCACAAGGTAAGAAGAAATTACACAGCATCAGGATCACTGCTGTGAAAAAAGATGAGTCTGATTTCCCATTACTCCAAAGATTTTTCAAAAATGCAACAGACCAAACCGTGTCAGGAGAGAAAAAAAAAAAAAAAAAGGAATTCAAGAATTAGTGGCAGAATCCTTGAATGATATCTGTAAAGAAGAAATGCCTGCCTGTAAAAGTGATACAGGATTTTCCACAATCTGTGAGTGGTGCCTGCAGCTATTTGGAGGTTCTGCAAGTTTGCAGCCTCTCGCCATAAAAACACACTACCACTTCCTTGGTGGGTCAACAGATTTTCTACAAAGGCTCCATACCATTAACAGGACTCCTCTGAAAGAGATGTGTGAAATACTCATTGTGAATTTGAGTAACTTGGATGGTCAAGTAGGTATGTAGAGAACAAACTGAGCACAGGTAAAGAGAAATGTCAGGAAGCAAAAGCAAAATGGAAGCAGAAATGACTGCAATTAAAGAGAATTTTCTGAAGAGTGACTTGTAAGCTGGAGACTAAGAAACCAAACAAAGCGAAGAATATTCCTCATTTGGGGAACACAAAAATCTGTTGCACTCACAAAGCTCCTGGAAGAGAAAAATGCATTCCGATGGTTGCCAAGAAGAAAGGTATCTGGTTTAAAGACCATAAAAAGCTCAAGTCTGGCCATGCAAATGACGGAGAAGTCATGACTGCCGTGAAACGGAAGTTTGTAAGAGAAAACTGTGAGTGTAGCCATCCAGCATGCACAGTAGTCATCTCACTTGACCACACATATACGCACGTCATACTTCTTGTAATATTGCTTAGGCAAAACGCCAGTAAAAAAGATAAGAAATAATCATCTTGGCAGCAAACACTGACAACTAAAAATACGTAAATAAAACACCTCAAGCAGTATTTGTCAGAAGGCTGCAAAAACTTGAACGGCGCAGGCAACAGCTGATGCAACAGGATGGTAGCACCGCACATGCAATCTGAGCAAGAGACACAGAAACAGAGGTGTCATCATCTGCCTAAACCAGAAAACACCACAAAGTTCGTTAGGACTTGGCAGCATTTTCAATTACAACCACAGGTTAGAGAACATCCCCACTGCATGCCCTCCAGAATGACAACGTGTATCTTCAGAAGCAGGCAATGAATGAATTAGAACTCAAAAACCATTTGTTAATAACAAAGCAAAATACTGAAGGGTTTAGATCATACAAGCACAGCAGATCATCAAATTCAAAGAACACTGCAAAATAGTCAAAAAGTTCAAAATGCTTAAAGTATTCAAAAAAGTACATACCACAGACAATAAAAGAAAAAACGGACAAAAAAATTAGGCATACCACCAAATGCAATATTAATAAACTAAATAGTGCATGCTATCACACCACTGAAAGGAGCTCCAGTAACACACAGATTTGTTTCAGCCCACAGTCTCCGGCAGCAGCCGCCACAGAGCTGTCACGAAGCTCATGCAGCCTCCAAGACGGTGTGATTCCCAACAACCCAGGGCCCTCTCAAGATCCCTACTTGGCAGCAAACCTCTAGGTGCTCGAAAACACTTGCCTGACAAGCCACACTGACACACATGGCAAGTGATTCAGCAAATGCAAGGTAGTTTTTCAAGGGTTACTCTAAAACTTGAGGAAGCAATGTTATTTCAATTATTGCTTCAATTAAGCTATTACAGTTAATTGCACCACTAGCAGAAAAAAATTCCAGTGTAATTGACACTTCAAGTCGAGCAGTTAGCTTCTATTTTTGTTTCTGACCTTTTTTCCCTTCCTTTCATCCCGAAGTATTATTTAAATCTGTATTTCATGTAATAGAGTCAGAAAATTTTGGATCTCCATCATCTGGCTCTATTAATCACAGCTGAATTAAGATGCAGGTATTTTCTAAACCATGACGAGATCACTAATAGCTGGTGTCATGTCATGACACTACAGTCTCACTTAAAAAAAAAAAAAAAAAAGGTTTAAAATAATAAAAAAGAAACATATCAATATTTATTTTCCCTCAAAAGTTGCAAAGAAAAGCCTAGGACTCCATGTTATTGGTCCAAGGACTTCTGCCTACATCCACAGAAAATCTGCCTGAACACACAGTTATCTACAAAATAAGCGAAAGGGCCTCATGTTTCTGCTTCTAATCATTCAACCACATTTCTTAAATATTCTGAAACATTCTTCACATGGGTGATGGCTCAGAAATTTTGCTAAGGAGAATGAAGAACATTTTGACGACACTGATTTACTCTCAGCTTGAAAACATCTACTACCACAGTTAGTAACTCTGCAGTGACCGCAGGCTACATGGAATGTGGTGCCCAAAGCATTTTATCCATGTGAAAAAGGAACCCTTCTACCTAACGAAGTGGTATGCCCCACAGGTGTATTGCCACTGTCCTGCTGTTACCCTTTCATTAGCACTTTACTGCCACAGCAAAAGCAACAATACATTTCCCATCTGTATTTATTCTTAAAAAAAAAAAAAAAAAAAAAAAAGGCAAGGCAATTAGGGACAGTATCTGAAAATGCAGCTATAAAACAGCTTTTTTTCAACACAAAGGCAGCAGGAAGGCACTAGCATGACATACAACACAATTAGACGCAAAAACACATTGTGTGACTGAACCTATGCAAGTAAACGTCTTAGAAACACGTCCTTCTTGCACTCATACCCACAGTCTATGCACAGACATCTGGTTTGAGTCTAACTGCGCAATAAGCAAGTTGCACTTCCCTCTTTGCTCCCAAATGATCAGTGCCACACAAAAGATTGCAGAAAGCAATCCCTATGTGTAGTTACGACAGATCCAGGAGCTAAATGACATATTATCCGTCTAAACCCTCCCTCTCCGCAGAGCATTTGAGCCTTCTTGCTGCCATCTAGATTCACCACTGCACAGTTTGACACACAAGGAACTAAACAGCTCGTTAGGGGCAACGTTGTCTTATCTCCCCCATGCAAAACAGAGCTTCTGACTAGTACATAACCTTGCTGCAAGTTGCTTTTGGGAAATATCTATCAAGTGTTTCCAGAAAATACAAGTTTTGCGCAAATAAAAGCCCTCATCAACAGAGGCATAGCAGGTAAGTCACCGAAATCCTAGTGAAGTCTACCATATAATGTCCATCCTAACTAAACTTCTCAGTTCCTGCTTTAACTATTCCCCATTTCTCCCCTTTGCTGATAGGGCAAAAATACATTTCTTGCCCATAACAACACATAGAATAGAGACTAAAGATTAAGACTTTTCCTTTGTCTATCTCCCTTGAAGGCTATTAAAGAAATTTAGCATTTTCTCCTTTTCATACTGTCACAATAAGATAAAACCAAATCCGAAAAACCCAGCCAGACAAGGTTTAAACATGACAATATGAGGCAACCAAAACCATTAAAGTTTCTAAAAGGGTGTTTTTTATACTTACTCATAAACTAACTCATACTTTTTTTTTGCATGAGTTCGCAAAGTAGAGTTTTCAGAAAAGAACCAAAGAAGTTTCCTGCTACCAATTAAGAACTGCATTTGCCAAGTATGGGAAATGACAGCAAGGGGAGAAAGTGCAGCGTAAGGACCCAGAGATGAGAGCCCCTCCTGACAGTCAAATTTTAAGACAGAACCTATTAAGCCAAAAGAAGGCAAGTGCAAGAATAAAGTCTCCTGCCATCTTCTTATACTGTAACTACGACTACTTGGAGAGATCTTGCATGCTCACCTCAGAAAGCAAGTACTAGGCCAAGGCAACTTTTCCCTTTTTTTTTTTTTTTTTTAAAAAAACACGATTGTCTCCCTGTTCCTGCTCATTGAACCTGTCAGGTTTCCAACACAGGCCTGTTTAAAATGTTTTAAGAGAAAAACAAAAAAAACCTAGAGTTTAATTTATCAGCCAAAAAAAGAAAATCTTACTAATAGTGGTTAATTAGCAATTAATTAATTGCTAATGAACTAATTAGTGAACGTTCACTAATGTTCATCAGTTCACTATGCTCACTAATGAATATCAGTTCAAGACCCGTATCTATTATTAAGTTTTCAAAGGCTCCCTTGTCCTTGATTTTATTAGCTTCTATTAAAAAAAAACCCAAAGTTTAAAAAACAATTTGAAAACATATCCCCAACAGTGATCACAACAAGGACATCTCAATCTATTTTTACAACTATGCTTTCTAAGGTAGTATCTTATAAACTTCATGAATCCCTATGGCAAAATACTAGTTAGAAGTGATTGTACTGTGTAAGTAAAGAGAGAGATGACAATTTATTGAAAGGCAATCAGATGAATTTTGAAAAACAAAGGAAAGAAAGCCATTTTTTTCCTGTTTTGTTTTTTTTTTTTAATAAAAGTGAAAATATAAGAAAACCCAAAACATTATAATGCCATACATATCCTAAATAGGCACAAATCAGAATTTAAAAACAAACAAAAAAAGAACATGACTATTGAATTTATAATTATAAATATCTTTTCCTGCAATACCATGGCCATTTATAAGCTGCCCTACTTTCCAAGTATATAAATAGACACAGTAAACAACATCACTGGTATAGACATATATGAATACACAGTAATTAGAAAACTGCTATTTTCTAAGCTGCACAAAGATTTCTGCCTACTTAAATGTGATGTTCTGTGTCTTTAAGAATTTTGAAAGTTCAGCAAACTGTTTATAGTACAAATAACCTAATCAAGGTTATTTGTCTTTTCTATAGGAAGACAAACATTTACAGAAGGACCCTCACAAAACCTATTATATCAAAATCAAAGCCCTTAAGATTAACAACAAAATAAAAGTGAACTCAAAAATCAATATGACGAACTAAGGTATTTAATTATAGATTTATTATTAGGAGAGAACAATCTTATGTCTAAATATCATTTACTTTTATTAAAATCACTAAGCAGCAAAGATCATTGCAATGGCAAGGGAATTAGTGATGAGGCAACAGCTGGTATTAAATACAAAACACACAGACTGAAAAGTTTAAGTGAAAAGTGCAAACGTTGAAGGAAGTTTAATTATTTACTCTCCCTATTATAACAGCGTATCTGCCGCCATCTTCCTTTGGAAGAAATTTTTTTGTGTTCTGTTCATTTACTCAATGTCATACTCAGATGTTAACATGTTGGCAACTAATGAAAATCACCAGTCTCTTTTTACATTTTTAATTTTTTTCCATCCGCCAAAACTGACCCACTTTCACTTTCTTGGGCTGAAGCACAAAAATTAGCTCATTTCATGAATTGAGGGATCACTTGCAGGCTTCATCCATTGATTACATGGCCCTGAAAATCCCTATTACCTCAATCTCCTTTTCCTTAAGCCTCCTATTTAAAGGACTGCACAGAACTCTCCCATCAATGTCACTCACACTCAATGGCAAAGCTGTTACTAGAAGCTGTTATAGTGTCTGTCCCTTCCCATGCTGTCTGCAACACTGCCCTGTCCAACAGCAAAAGCTAGAAACCACCAGTTGGGGATCCACACTTGGCAAAATCAGTTAGACAGACTACCAGTAATGGCTGCATCCCCTCTCCTCACCCTAACCCCATTTTAAACCAGATGAAGGTCTATGCTTTAGACCTTTCTCCTGCTCATACAGTTTATAAATATTTAGACTTAGATACTGTAAAAACATCTAGAGTTTTTCACTTTCTATTCTTTTTTAGTTAGCTCTACTAACTTCAATAAGACTATCCAGGACATGTAAAGTTAGGAATTCACATAGATCTCCAGAAGACAGAAGTCTAATTCATCACAGGGATGTTAGATATGAAGTTCATATTACAAGAGAGTAAAACTCAATGATTGGACAATAGATGCCTTAACTGATTTTAAACAGAGCATCTTACCCTGATTTTTCTTTTTCTTCAGCCTCTAAATTTCTGGTAGGACTCTCCATTTCTTTAATGTTTTCCTCATCCTTATCTTCCAGTTTGGCTTCATCTTCAGTTTTGATTACTTTTAAGTCTTTTTCTTGCTCAGGTTGAGTGTATGCAGAATCTGGAAGATTTTTTTTGTTTCCCTAGGATAACAAAATATTTTAATCAACTTACAAGATTAAATTAAAACCTAAGGGATTTAGGAAAAAGACAGACAACTTCCTGTGAAGAATCTCAACCTAAACATAACAAACTTCAAATAAAACCTCAGCCACTCTCTAAGGTAGTTTTTTTCATGATGACACAGGCACGCGACTCTTGAACGTGGCTTGTAGAGCAATCCCTACAGCGAACACTTTGAAGGGCACATTTGCACCTAGGCCATAGCACTGGCCCAGCTGCACTTCTTCCCAGAGCCGGTACCAGCAGAAGGGCCAGGGCTCGTTGCCTCTGGCCCACGAAAGCTCCACGATACCGCTGCACGCCGGCGTCATGAACAGCTGCAGCCCCACTGTGCAAACTGTCTGCACTTGGGCTTATCAGCTTGGATTTCAAAACTTGCTGTTGGCTCAGAGGTTTGGGCAAAGACACAATCATTTGCCTCTCTGGATTACTACAACTCACATTAGGGCACTGTTTACAGTATACGACCCCCATGTGTGTGTTTCACGCAGCAGGACTGGAGAAATAAAAGCAAGATTTACATCGGCAAGACTTACGAGTGAGGCCAAACGCAAGATAAAAGCCTAAGCACTGCAGGTGGCTGTGAGCATGCGTTACCCAGACCAGGATAAAGCAGCACATTAACTGGTCCCCATTTGATCTGGGAGGCCCCAAAGAGATGGAACGTACCAGCTGCCTCCTCACAAGTCACACATTCTCACACCGCGATCCTCTAAAACAGCTACCTGGAGATAAAGCTAGTTCTAAATTGGTATTTACAGCAGCTTTTGAGCTGTTTTAAATTGTATACGGAGATTTCAATCACAGTGTCAGGATTATCATATTGCTTTGATTTATCAGAGATATAATACAAACATTAAAATGTTTTACCAGAATACTGGTCTTATCATTCTCTTTACATTCATTATCATTCTCAGATAGCTTTTTTTCTTCCTCTTGTCCTATCGCTACTTCTTCGTGCTTGTGCTCCTCCTTATCTGCTTTTATTTCTCTTACGTCCTGCTCTTGATCTTCACGGATCTTTGCTTCTTTTTCTTTTTCACAATCTTTGCAAGGCTTGCTTGTTACTTTCTCTGGCAATGCCATCTGAAATTCAATATTAGCTGATGTACAATATTCTTCAAAGCCGTAGAGATACCTGAAAGAAGAAAAGTTACATTCTGTGAAAAAGTCTTGACTTTAGCAAAAAGACTTCACTACTTACGAACTCTTTGCTTTTCTTCTCCCTGTACCAAAATGTTTTTTAAAGATTTTTAAAGAAAACTATGGAAAAGAAATAAAGTATGTAAAAAAAAGCAAAAGTGAAATTCAATTTATATGGATATATATTGAATAATAAGCGTCTCTAATAAGCGCCTCTAATTCTGAATAAATTTTCTAATCAACTTAAAAATGAGTTTGTAATTACAAACGACATTTTTCCAAGTGTCCTAAAAAAGATTAAATTATCATACTAGATTTTATAAACTATTAGATTCTTAAATTTTTATTAATTTTGACACAGGATTCATGTTATAATGCTTGTATAAGTTCAATCAGAAATTATAATAAAAAAAATCAACACCAAAAAAAAATACAATAAAAGCTGTCCACTTGGAATACATGAATATGCAGTGACTTCACAGTGTAGAGCACTTTTTGCTTGGTTGAAGTGAGATTCGCATCATTCTCTGTCCTCTACTCTAGTATTAACATACTTACATGACAGACTGACAAATCAAATAATTCTGGTAATTAATAAAATAGAACGTCAGAAAAGCTTTGAATTCACGTTTGACTTCTGAAAAATTTTAAAACATCATTAACACCAAACCTAAATATTTAGTCAAGGAAAACAGCAGTTGAAATGTAAATGTTAGATTTTTTTTTTCTTTTTGTTTCCAGACTTCATGGATCAGCATTTGACACTTGCCTATACCAAACATAGAGTAGAAGACTTTGCATTTGTGTACACTTTGCATTTCCTTTCCCTTTTCTTAGTGAAAAGGAAAGTTAAAAAAATACAAAAGCATCTATATATTTTAAAGTACATAAAACAAGAAACACTACCCCAGAATACCAAATTATTAGAGTGATTACCAAATTGCTTTCAAGAAAGAGCACACTAACAGAGGCAAGACACGAGCAATAAGCTTGAAGTTTAAAAAAATTGAATTTTACCAAAAAGTATGAAATTTACTTTTACCATCACACACAAAAATCTAGGGAACAAAATTAGTGAAATTAGGGCTGTTTTAGCAGTTTGGCTTACTTTTTGTATGCACACTTAACATTGTACCCTGCAGCTGAATTCAACACAGGGATTCCAAGATCTTGATAAACTTGCTTCCACACTGCTCCGCTTTCAATCTACAGAAGAAAAAATTACAACATGTTTGTCAAGTTAACTCACTAACGCACAAATAAAATAAGTCAATAACATTTTATAACCTTGAAAAATAGTTATAATTCATTTTCTCTGATCTATAAAATGTCTCCTTATCATATAATATTTTGCTGTAATGCAATCTGCAGCCCACTAAGAATTTTTAAGCAAGTTAGCATTTTTATTTCAGTACACCACAGCAGGCTTCCTCTGCAGGTGGTAATAAAAGCAAGACAAATAAAATAACACAAAGAACAGAAGAAAAAAAGAATAGTACATCATTTTTGTTTTGTATTTAAAATAAACTTTAGCTATCAGGACTGGAATTTTAATTTAAAAGAAAAAAATAGATTCAAAGCATTAGCAACACTGAAGCCTGGCAGTGCTGCAAAGTACTTCCATTACATCTTTAACATGCCTCTTGGTGTCCAAGTTTTGTAGGCAGTACATGCTCATTTCTAACTACCTGGGAAGGTAAAGCGAATGTGCTGCAATACCCAAACATATCATCCTCTCCTCTCATCTCCTCAAGTTTCAGAATGATGACAGCACACAAGTATACCTCTCAAATGACAGGCTGACTTCATGGCAAGAAGTTCAAAGCAGCAAATTGAATCTGCTTGGCCAAGAATTTCAACTATTTCAATTACTGCTCCAAGAACAATTCCACTAATCCCAGCCAGCACACTATGTGCTACCCACAACAGATAGGAATTAAGGTCCCCACAGATACCATAAGTTAATAAAATCTCAGAGGTAAGTGATTTACATAGTGAGTTTTCTCACCGGCTGAGATAAAGTTATCACACAGACATTTGTTGAAATCTCAAACACAAAAATGCTGGCTGATTTTATATGGCAGTAATTCAGCACTCTGAGTAGATGTGTGATTTCCTATAGTCTCTGGTTCTTGTTAGAATATATGTCTAAGAGCAACAAGTTTTAGACATCTTTAAATTTCATCTTACAGCTCCCTAATGCTGTACAAGTCTTTTTTATCATTACTTAAATCAAAACAAACAGCATACTCAGATTCTGTGGATCTGGAATAACATACGCACTAATACTTACATTATCAAATCCTCCAAGCTTGTGTACAAGTCTAAATAATTTGAAGAGATTCAAATTTCTGTATCCTAGTACAGGTCTTTTGTTAATAGGAGTCCCTGTGAACAAAGACGGTAACTGAAATATTCTGAAATCTCCTTTTTCAGAATAACATAAAATCCATATCCTGCACTATTCTACACAATTAAACACATCGCCTTGTGCCTCTGCTACTTTCTCTCTATAAAAGGGAACAAACCTAGCTTTATTACATCCTTTTCCCTACAGTTCAGTGATGTAATTTAATTCCTATATAAGCATTCTTCCTGGTAGTATTGAATATGCACAAATAATTCAGCTTTTCTTGCTACATATTATATATAATTTAATTTTAGCCAGTAAAAATACTACACATAATAGCATCAGTGTAGTCTTTTCATTACAATGCAAAAGACATCTCCTAAGAAATAAATCCCATACTGCTTCAAAGAGTTGCAACCTCCTGTGCTGGTGTACCAGCAGCACACCAGCAGTACTAGCTGCTGCATTATTATCTCTTGCAAGCAAAGTACAATTCCTCTCAGCTCAACTTTGCATGCAACTACAGTACTAATGTAACTACATGTGTAAATACAGGCAACATGCCTCCAAAAAAGAAAAAAATAAATTGTACTTTTCTTGCAATGTATAAAAGCTTGGTAAAGATTTACTGCATTAACTGATAAACGTCTTTTTTTTTACCCTCTCCAAATTTTATCCATAAGATACAAGCATTTAGATTATTAGGATTGACAAAATAAAACTACTGTGAAATAAAGCAATGCTTTTCATGATCATGTAAAAAAGCATTTAGCTTATTAAAGTTATTGAATATATATATGTATATGAATATACATTAATATTATTGAAGACATTAAATGCTTTATTACATAGATGCAAGGATTGAGGAAATGCCAGAAGCAAGGAATACAACCTCATTTTTTCCAAAAATGAACTGCAAGGCACTATTACAGACTCAAATCCTAGTGCATTGTTATGTAATGTATTTATCTCCAGGTACAAGTCAAAGATCATAATTACCTCTGTCTTCCATAAACTTGTATAATTGCTGAAGAAAGCTTTCTCTTTCTTCTGGAAAAGGCTCTATTTCCTCCTGTTTTAAATAATGCACACAAGAAAAATATCATTTACCATTATGAGCTATATAGTTTCATCAAGCAAAGAACTGTAGCGATTGATTTAGGTTCAAATGTTGAAGCTTGTTTTACTGTAGTATAGCATCCTGTTGCTAAGACAAACATGGTCTTGGTATTATGCCACATGTAAGTTAGTTTTAAAAGCTATGCTCAGAAAGACTTTTTATATAAAACAAAAATGTAAAGGCACAGCCGAACAGGATTTTCAGCAGATCTCTGAAGGGTCATAAGGAATATCATAAATCCGGATGTGTTCTCGGTTTTTCTGTTTAGGCAGAAAGTACTCTAAGAAACATCTGTTTAATGGTCAAGAGATTATATCAGATTGAATACAATTCTCCTGTAGTTAAGCCTTAATGTCTGTATGTACTATGTCACTTTCAGGAACAAAGGAGAAGATAAAACTGGGCTTGCACACTTTTTGTACGAGCTCTAATCCACAGTACTGACAAACCACAGCCAGACACTGCATGCATACTGCCATGAGGTACCAGCTGAATGTCAGGTGAGCAGGATCAATCCCAGAACTGAAATAACAACAAATATTTTGTATTCATTTCATTACAGTAATAAGTCTTTGCATCAGATTTATTCAGAAAAATAAACAGTGGAGTTTTATGGCAAAACCCTATAGTTACTTTGTAAGACTTTATAATTTTCTTTAGGAAATGGCACTTGTCACAACCAGTAGCAATTAATATTGTAATTTTTATATCATCATCATTTTATTTCCAGTATAATCAGGATTTCTAAAAATTCCTATGACTAAAATATTTCAAAACAACATGCTGACTACAAGTTGACTAATTCTCTGTATACTGTTTTAATAGTAACTACCTATAAAGTTTCTAAAAACACAACTAATAGAAGTTATTCAGTAAATCTATAGGAAACATTTTCTTTGGTGTATCATACTGTGCTCATCTTTTCCATTATTATGGCAGTCTCCTTACACTAAACATTAAAGTTTCACTAGCCAGAAGCAAAAAGACAAAGTACTGCAAAAGTTATATACCAAAACAGTTGAAAAAAAGCAGTGGAAATAGAATATGATTATTAAACACAACAGGAAGAGAGATGTCTGTTGAAACTACACAACGAAGATACAGATAACTGAAAGTAAGATCAAGAAAGGCTGTAACTATTACCATTGTTTTCTTAGTTCTAGATTTCTTCCATTAAATGCACTTAGGTGACACATCAAAGCAAGCAGGCAAAAGTCAAGAATATTCTCAATATGCTGAAATAATTCTCATTTATCTACACTTAATAAAAGAAAGACAATGAAAACACCCCACAGTCAGTACCATTGCAGAGGCAATGGAGGAGGAAGGTCTCTGAGAGAGACATTAGTGATGAGCATCTACCCAAGACCTAGTATGGTTGCAGCAAACCATGGAGCAACCTGCTTCAGCGAGGAAGAATGATAAGCTGAGGAGAAAACTGCAGCTCTTTGTACCCAGCACGTGCTCATCACAAAGGAGGAAGGAAAATGAACGTTATCATTCACTGGCATTGAGGAGTGTCGATGCAGGCACTGCCTACAGTGCAGACAAATGCCTGGTTAAGAAATCTCACATTTAACAGGCAAAAGTGGCAAAATAAACACTGCTAGTAAGCTGGTCCATGCAGCCTGGATCATGGGGCTGAGCTAAGGAACACCTATGCAAAGCTTTTCCCACGTTGCTCACAAGCAAGAAAACACTTGTCATAACAAGGTGGCCCCAACACAGCATTTAGCAGATAGAAAAGACAGCATTCAGCTGAATCTCAGGAAATCCAACAAAGTAAAAGCAGTTACTTCTGTTCTTTAAAACTATGAGACTAAAATAAAGGTGTTGAAGAAACTGGAGTGCTGTGTTCTTTGCTCACTGAAAGATGCAATGCCTGAAGAGTGGTTATAAGAATCAATATGATAACCCACAGAGGCGCCACAATGGCAACTGGATGCTTCTTATTAGTTTTCCCGACAGAAGCAACACCATCTTTCTTAGAAACTGCACTAAAAGCACTCTAAGAAACTCTGTGCCACTGCAAAGTGTTTTTATTTTCTCAAAATCTCTGCAAATCCAGTGGGGGCTGTACTACAATAGCATCCAGTACTGAACCCCGGCTCTTTAAATAATCAGAGCACTGAAGATGACAAGGTTTCCCAGGTGATAGTTTGAAGAAAGCATGTCATATTTTGCCATTTTGCCTTATTTATAAATAATTCTAGAAAGATCACTCAGAAGCCACCAATATATCTGTCCATGTCACAAAAGTAAAAGAAATGGGCAAATCTATCTGATAATAAAACCTAGGAAAACAGCAATATGCCTTGAAAATTCATACAATACTCTGCTAAATATATTAATAAGGGGTCTTTATCCTTCTATGTTTCACCATCAGTAGATTTTGTATGGGAAAGATAGAGAGAGGCTGCTTTCCATTACCTCCCATTTGAAAAAAATGGGAAAAACAGACACCATTCTTACAAGATAGCAGATTTACACATCAATGACTGTAAGAGCATCTATGCATTAAGCCTGAGATGAATTGAAGAGCTGTTCACTCTTTGACCTGGTTCACAGGAACTAGGGCCCAATAGGTGGCCTTATAGCAAGCCGTAAGAACTGTTTGTGTCCTGAAAACAGCCAGGACAATCTGCAGGTGGACAATGATTTCCCGAAGGGATGCTGCTTGATAATCACCAGGTTATAGACCCAAGCTACAAAAAAGGAAAGGCCACAGCAGAAACATAATGCTCACTAAAGAAAGTGAGGGGAGGGAGGGTACACATTATGTTGATCATTCAGGAAAACTAACAAACAGAAAAAGCCTCCTCCCCTCAAAAATTATGATTTTGCCTCTGTTTTAAGAGCTTCCTAGCTCAGCAGGAAGCAGAACATTCAAAACTGGAAGAGTAAATATCACAAGAGATGTTACAGTAAATCCCTAAAGATTTGACTGGAATGAAGAAGTCATGTCCAGCACAGAGATGGCACCTCATAAAACATCACAGGCAATTGGGAGAGGCTGGAGAGAGAAAGTCCTGAAGCTCCCTCTCCAAGCACAAAGGGTACAAGATCAAAGATTTACAAACGGTATTGCTAAAAGCTGTATTTTTTTTAATTAACAGAACTAGATATGGATTGTATGTCAATCTGCATAGCTACAAACTGACCCATACTCATCATCACTATGGCTGGACATGACCTGCTCTAGAAGTTCAAGAGCTGTGTTTAGACAAAGGAGATACCCCTTGCTTCCAAGATACTGAACAGCACCTATCCCTTTGCAAAGTTGGCTATGCAGTTGGATCAGAGTTGGATAAGGACCTGTGAGCTTAAAGGACTGGTAAAAAAAAGTAAAATAATAATAATAAAAAAAAAAAAAAAAAAAAAAAAAACACATGAGCACAGAGAGGTGTCAAAGTTGTTATATCGGTGCAGTCACCCAAACCTTAAAACATTGAAACAAATGAGTAAAAGGTTGGATGCAAGGAAAGATCATGACAATGACATAAGGCCCAAAATCGTTCAGTGGCTCTTTTGCAGCTCCACTACAGAAGGCAGCTTTTGTCAACTGCATCATGGTCAGTCACTCACAACACAAATCAGAGAAAGAGCCCTCAAACCCTAGTGAGAGAAAAGGTGATCACAGACAGAGAGAATCTGAGTACCACCAGAAGGTACAAGGAAGTAAGATTCCAAAGGCCCTCTTCCAGCCTCATGGCCAGCTGAGGAATAAAGTTTTTTCCACTAATTTTCTTCTTTCCTCTTGTCTTCATTTTTCCTGGACAGGCGGCTGGGAGGAAAGAACAGATAATTAGAAAACCAAGCAGGAAGAGCACTCCATACTTCGAATACAAAAGAAAAAATGTTGGAAGAGGAGTGCATGAGCTCATGCCTTGATGCTCTTCGGTTTCTTTACACCAGGGCAGGCAGAGAGGTATCATGGGATGAAACAATTCTGAAATACAGCAGGATAAAAAGAGAGGTTCAACAACTCAGTCTTCTCACCATTTACTTAAAGGTTTCAAAGTTTGCTCACCTTTCCCTTTTAATCACTACAAAACCAGCGAACTCAGTTTTCTGAAGTTAAAAGGGGAGGAGAGAAAGGAAATACCACTGTACAAACTACCTGTAATTTCTTCTTTACAAGGGGACCTCTAGCCTGGCATAGTGACTTGGGAGTGGGAAAGGTTGGGGAGAGAAAAACGAGGGACAGAGGCATGACAGAAGAGGAGAGAACAGCAGGGCCATGCCAGCCTAACTCAGTTTACTTCTCAAGGATGTCAAGAACACTGGTCAGCAGCAGCTTAGAGCTGTTTCCTCACATAGAGTTTACGTGCAAAAGGCAGAAGACTTCCCTGTGGATTGGAATCTGTGTAAGTCACAGGCACATAGTGGGATAGCTGAGAGAAAATAAGTGCTGATATAGATAATGTTACATCTATTTACAGGAGCAGGAGTTTAGCATGCACAGAACTCACTCTGTGGCCACAGAGGGGAGAATTAAATCGACACTGTTATACCATGCAGCAGAGCAGATGAAGATTAACTAGGAAGGGAAACTACTCCCACTGCACACTACAAAGCACTGAGCAGCAGCAACTGTTACCGTAGAAAGGCAGCCAACTGTTTACTTGGAGGGAGTGTGACCTACACAATGGAAACTCCATCTAGGTCATGACTGACATAATAGCCAAGCAATTAGTATCTCCATTTCAAACCTGATGTTCCACATCAATTGAAAAAAAATCCCCTTTGCCCTCCAATACTGAAACACTACATGCAAGAAACGGCCACTCTAGACTTGCATAAAGTGGCAAGTTTTGCTTAAGTTTTTAAAGATATCAGAGAGTGCTTTATTTTAAAACTCTCAAAACTGCTTTCATCTTAACATCCTTTATGAGGAACAGATTTTTAGGGACAACTTATATATTTTCCAACCACAGTGGTCCTCACAATAAGACGACACTTAGTCCTTTAATGGCTAGCAGACAAGTTCCAGTCAGAAGCACATACAATAAAGGGCCTTTTCTATTTTTTTTAGTTAAAAAAAAATATATATATATATGAGACACACCAACCTCTACCCTCTTGCACCCTGCTCAGCCTCCACTAGGGAGGGACACCTGCTGCTATTGTATTAGGATAAATACCGGTTAAGATTTTAAAGTGGGATCTACCTTTGAATCTTATTTTCTACGATCTTCTAATTTCTACCTATCTCCCCTTAGTTTCCACTAACTCAGCCTTTTGAATGTATACCATTTTTACTTAGTACACTCAAATATTTTAGATTTTCATAGTGATATTCTCACATTAGCATACAATATCTTTATTCAATAAAGACTTTAAAAGCTAAAAGACAAAAGTATTTCTACTGAGACCTAATTAAACATTAGTTTTGCTGATTTATAATGAATTGTACATCTGTGCAGTTTGCTAACTTGCCTCTTCTTCACTGCTGTTGTCCTCTTTTTCTTTTTCGTCTTCCTCCTCCTCTTCAGCTTCACTGCTGGAGCTGTCTTCTTTCAATTCAGTTTTCCAGTTATTAGGAACCGTTCTGTTTTTACGGAATTCCAGGGCTTGGTCAAAAGCTGTAGAAGGACCACCAGCATTTGTTAACATGGCAAGAAAAATCAGTTCGACCAAATCTTCTAATCAAAAGAGTAGAGGGGGTGGGGAGAAAAAAGGAAAGACCGCTAATCAACCATTCTACCCCAAATTTAAAGAACTTCAAGAACATCCCTGTGCTGCCTTTCCTTATGTGGCTCGCCAGGACATACAAGTCTGGCATTCTCTACGCTGCATATTGAATTATTCAGAGCTCTTATTAGGATTATTGCTATGTTAGTGTCTACAGGCAAAAATAATCATTTTCTGCATTAGGTCATCTACGAATATTTAATTAAGAGAACCCCTATCCCAAGGGTTTTGCATTGCCGTTTATGTACATTATTAAACTGGGGGAAGAAGGAAATATGCACATCTCAAAACTTAACTATACACACCTAAAATTTCCACTGAATCCACAATTTCAGTCTATTGAGAGTACAAAAGGCAACCTTCTCAAAACTATTAGAGGTTTGCAAACCACTCTACAAAGGTCTAATGCAGATGACCAAATACCAACTAATCTATAAAGCCAGTGCACAATTACATTCATGCTTAGCATGTCCAAATTAAAAAAAAAAAAAAAAAAGGCTATTCAAAAGAGTTTCTAGATTTTCAGAAATGTTTATTTTCAAGACATTACATTTCAGAAAATCCCCTATTGTTTTGTGTCATAAAAACGACACACAAATACCTATGAAAACATCTGGCACAGTTTATGTATAAAAGTTCAAATCTACACATGCACACACACTAGTATTTTCCCATGAAATTTTACTTTTACCTTGCTTTAACAAAGCATCAGGTTTCGGTGAAGTTTCACTGATTTCCCGAACATCTTTTCTTGGCACAGAAACACTATGTAATTCAGAAAAGGAAAAAAAAAAAAAAAACCCTACAATTAAAATACTACTTTAAAAGATTTTAAGTTAAATTAATATCACTATATAGAGTCCATGAAGAATACAAGAAGAAGTCCATGAAGAATACTTTGACACTTATTATAATGTTACAGTCCATGTAACTGTACAGTTAATGTACAGTTACAATGTTATAGTATTCGTTACTGGATTAAAAACATTTTTTAACAGCTTTTAAAGTTTTGGAAGACTACACATTTCCATTCATTAACTGACTTCCACTAACATTCTCCTTCTTCTAACTGGCAATTTTTGACATCTCCCCAAAATATATTCCTTAGTAATAATAAAAAAAATGTGTTAAGGTAGCTAGCAAAAACTCATCCCAATTAACAAAAGCCTGTCTTGGATTAAAATAAATCAATCAATATTTTAAAATATATATTATATACACACAGATGTAAAAAAATGAAAGTATAAGAGATCTCAATTAAAAGACAAATCCCTTTTTCCTTTGTCTATAAACTACAGCTGTGCTAGGGTGGGCACAGTTCCCCACTGACATCTCTAGCAAAGTAATATCCTAGAGTTAGGAAGGAAATAAATTGCTATGGAACTGTCAGATATTTCAACACCCTTTTGGCAAATGCATTCTGCTAAACTGAACCAAGCAGAATTACACAGTTTCAGCTTTTTGAAGGAAGACTAAAATCTGGACAAATAAAAAAGTCTGTTGCCATCTATCAAGCCCCTCCCTTTCTGACATGTATTTAAGAACTCGAAGTTCCTTGTTCTATTGTGAATGTCAGTCTTATGTTCCTACATTTACTTATTTTGTTTCCTATTTTATGTGGTAAAAAGAAAGATTGCAGCACTTCTCTGAAAAAAATGATTGCATGCAGCTGTAATCTAGATTAATAACTTGAGACAGGCACACGCCTTACTTGGAAAAAATTATCTGTTTCCTCCAGTATTACATACACACACACATTTCTGTGGATGAATAAACCTATGGAAACATCTCTGAAAAGCGGTGTGCTCTAACCAAAGCAGGGGATAAGGAGGGAAATTGTTCCCCAAATTAAAAAATATATTTGTCCGGTACAGTTGTTATAATTAAATTAAAGCAAAGTCATATTCATACATCCCGGTATTAAGGCAAGGAATAGTCAAAGATGATTTTGTCACAGCGTAGCCTCCTGATAGCTTTCTAAACATCAGAAAACCCTTGGCGGGAGCTTGTTGGACTATCTGATGTTACAAGTACTTTATTCACTGTATCTCTTACTAACTTCCATTTGACTGGAATACACTTGGTTTACTCAGCAACCTCTACATTCCTACTCACAATTTGCCATCCTTGAAAGAGCGAACGAGTATATTGTCTTTTTTCACTGCAATATCATCACTACAATCTGGACAAACCACCTGCAAAAATATTACAAAGGCAAAGTTTAGCAAAAGAAGGAAACAACGACATAGAGTACATAATACTGCTTCTCAACAGCCTTTTGGGCTCATTTCTTTTTAGGTAACACCGAGATGACAGCAATTTGAGTTCCTTCAAAATACAGAGTTAGGGAATGCGGTAATTTACCCCCAGGCCTGGAGGAACTGAGCTCTTGCCAGCAACATAAGAATGTCCTGACAAACACTAAGTACCAGCCAAGTTCTTACAGCTTACTCTATTCCTCACCCTGAAAAGAGCTCAACCTCCAAAAAATGCTGCCATTTAAGAGGTAGAGACCTTTCTGAAAACTTACAGAAACTGCAAGGATGCCATAACCCACCATTTCAGAAACAAGGACACAGGTTTATTTTATGAATCCTATTTTATTTTGAAAGCATTTAAATGTATTAGGATAGGCTCTTAAATTTAAATCAAATCTAACACTAAGACAAGATACTGTCTATATATATACTGATTTTACAAAAAAAAAAAAAACTAGTCATTATAAAGCTTTGGGGATTTCATAAAAAATGAAATGGAAGTAAAAAACTTTTATAGTGTTCCTAAAGTTTTAGGACAGAAAAACAGACGCCTTCATCATTCATAAAAGTCTTGAGTGAGGAGAATTAAGTCCCTGAAATTTAAACTTCCATCTGTTATAAATTCCCAAGGCACCAGAGTTGCCCACAACTGTAGCCTTAGGAACTTTAGGCTTTCATTTCCTACACCAGCTGCTTCCAAAGCCATATTTTTCACAAAGCACACCACACAGCAGCTTGGTGCTTGCTTTCTCCTTGTAAGATTCACCAGTCATTCAGGATTTTAAGCCTTTAAATCAACAGCTCTGTTGGATACCACACAGCACAGGCTACATTTGCTTCTCTAGAAAAATGAGCCTTAACAGCTTAAGACGTCAAATTTTGTGCATTACACAACTTCCTAAGAAATTACCTTGCAAAGATAAAGCTTCCCAATTAAAACACACAGCCTGATGTACAGTACTTTAATTTCAAGGTGGGAGGCACCGATGATCACCTCCATTTGGAACAGGTGCAATCTCCTAGCTCTCAAGGTGGAAAAAAAGCCCTTTTTGGCTTTAGCTACTGGCAGCATCAAGATCTTAGCAATCAGAAAAACAATCAGAGGTTGGAAAAAGCTTTCCACAGTTTCTTGTAGTGCCTTACATCAAACAGTATCACCTCAATTTTGTTTGAATCAAGATTCCCCTAGGCAACCATTCTCCATGCTCCAAAATATTAGATACCAATTGCGCAAAACAGGAACTCCTCTTAAATCACAGGAGGATGAGAGATATGATTCCAGATAAGCTCAATTTCCTGAAAATGCTGCAAACGTGTTTCCTTACCGCAAATTTCAAAAAGCCTTAAGTACATATGAAAATTAAGCAATACCATGAAGCTTATGAAATCAGATTCTCTGACATGTACGGGTACCTGGTGGTTGTTCCTCCATTCTTACAATTAACTATAATCCTACATGTATGATTTTTCAGAACAAAAGCAAAGCATTGATTCACAGTCAGTCCTAAGCATAATTTTTATAAAACTTCAGCTGCTAGAGTTCTAAATATAGGATTTAGCACGTCTAGTTACAGGACTGATATCTAGAGTACTCAGTTTCCTCTTCTAATCTTGAATACTCCTCCCTAAAAAAGGTTTAGAATAATCTCTGAACTTCTCAAGCTTGCAAAGTGTCCTTGCCATATCCTTATACACCAAGTGCATCTGTACTGTATCCTTAATAACACCAAATAGAAGTAGTTCGGGGATAAATGTTCTTCAGCATATTAAGCCTGTATTTTCATTTTGTCATTCACACAACTAGAGTCAACCATAATATAAATAGCATTAAACCAAGATATCTCAGCAACAAAACAAAATTACTTTCTTGATAAAAATAGAGATTGATCCCTGCTTAGCGAGTAAATCGTTACTACCTATAGAATGAAAGGCAAATGACAAGGAAAAACAGAGGACGATCTATTGGCAGCATAAATCTACTCCTTGGCACAACCTCTCAAGCTGCATACAATACAACATTTTGATTTGCAGAGCTATAAATCTGATTACTGAACTAATGCTTAGCCCAGGATAAGCTATTTTCAGAGTTAACAAGTTTCATCCTCAGGGTGATTTTCTCCCCTCAATTGCTTCCCATTCATTTGCAGAAAACTTTCCTTGAGGAACAAGCTATTCCAACCACCCAGTGAAAGCTACAGAAAAAACAGCACATGTCCTTGCTACACCCAAGGAGAGTAAACAACAACCCAGTCAGCCTTAGATCCAGCCCATAGCTATCCCAAGCAGGGAGACGTGACTGCCCAAGAGCCAAACACTGACCAGAGGCTGCTGTGCAAGTCCAGCAAGCCCAATCCATCAACATGGCTTAGATCCAACTGCTCGAGCCAGTACTAGTGACCACTACCTTTTCCTAGCAGTACCTTTCTCTAGCACAAACACCTTGCTGATTGCGCTAACCTCCCTTATGCTGTACAAGAGACTTTAGTGATTCATTCTCTTCCACCCATTTTTCCAGAAGTCCGGCTGGCAAGGCACAGGAGGTGGCAAGTAACAACCTGGACTAAGTGCCCACTGCATAGCACTAAGCAGTGTTAAATGTTACAATATAATATCTTTTAAAAAGCGCCTTGCTGAAATTAAGTAATAGAAAATGCTTTCAGTATTGCAACATTAAAAGCCAAGTAGAAAGAATTCCAGTATTTTAGTAAAAAAATCTATACTATTGTAGGAACTAAATATGAAAATATTTTGATTTCAAAATACATAATACCTATACACCCCTTACACTACCATGTTGTTTCACTAAATGAAGTTTATTGTTATTTTTTTTTTCTTTAAACAAAAGCAAAGGAAGAAGACTTGTAATAAGAGAGTATAGTGTTATTCTAAAGGAAATTTATTGGTAACTTCACTTCCTACCATTTTATTTGATTGTCAAATAAGTTTATATTGAAATTGGAAAAAAATACTTAAGCTTCCTATTTGCACTTCTTATATTTGATCCCTCAAGGAGCTTTAGCACTTCAGAAAAATTACACAGCATAAGAAAAAAGGCCTTAAACATTTGTTGGGTCACAACTCTTGGCACACTACTGAGCTACAACTAGGTCATTAAGCTCTAACTATTTGGAAGAAGATAAAGGCATGTTAGCAAAGACTTCTGATAAATATTCATACATAAAATGATTTGAATACTATGATACTGTTGAAATCTATTATGTCTATTAATGGCAAATGGATAGATCAAAAAGGCAGAGAAAAATGTAAAACACACAAAGCACTGTAGTGCCTAGAAAAAAAGGATATATATGTATAATCCATATGGATATGTATATAAATAAATATGCAACTCTTACCAAGGCTGGGAACCACGGGGCTTTCTTTTTATCCACACCGAGGCAGTCCACACATACAACTTTTCCTAATAACTCATCACTTTGTTTCCTATCGTCTTCATCTTCATCGCTGGAAGAGGATGAAGATTCTTCTTCAGGACTAAACAACAAAAGAAAACTTAAAACTCCACTGTTTAGAACTATTAATTTGTAGAACTGCAGGTGATCCAAAGTTAATTATTAGTAACAAAAAATAACTGCTCCAGGCACCTTTGGACCATGATTAAGCTTAACTGATTTATTTTTCTCCACAATATTTATGTTATTCCAACAGTTATATTCTATTCTACAGGTCTGCTGTGACTTGTCATACAGAAAACAAAACTATTTTAAGAAACGGCAAATCCTTTAAAGAGAAACAGTTCCTAACAGGGTGGGGGGAAGAAGGAGAGGGAAAAAAAAAAAAAAAAAAAAAAAAAAAAAAAAAAAACCACTATTAAACCTGAAACATCTACTTAAAAATGGCCAGTGAAACATTCCAATGACTCAGTTTCAACTTTACTTTGCACAAAGGGCTGGAATATAAACACAGAAGCAAAGGTGCACATATCTCAATAAAGGTCCAAGGTCATCATTTTGGCTGTTCCAGTCTAGCACAGTATTATGGCTAGATTTAACCACACTGGGAGTCTAAATGCACAATACCACTGCAAATAAGACCATCCGTAACGGATTTTTTTTTAAAAAAAGCTCAGAACTCATAGAATCATGGATTTATTTATTTATTTATTTTTGGACTAGTGACTTTGCTGGTTAGCTCTTAGAAGCACAGTGTGCTTAGTGAGGATGTTAATTCAGAATTTTAAAAGCCATCTTCCATTTTCCATATAGCTTCTTTTGAGCACATAGCTCAATATTAGTCGAGGACTCACAATTAGCATTTGTGTAACAGAAAACATCTAATGTATGGTTTAAGGTCAATTATTTTTTTTTCCCATTTTGCCCTCCCTAATTTTACAAGATTATTTACATTATTCCTGAAATAATTATTTTTATCTAAAATCCTCTTGTTTTTCTTTTAATAACATTTTATTTTAAAGTATAGTATAAAAGTCTCTCAAACCCCAGCATGCAGCCTGCATTTCCTATAGAAAGAGAAAGAGATTGGGAACTAGATAGAAAAGGAGGACTCTCAAGAGAGGCTACAACCTGTCTTAGCCTTGCAGCATACGTGCAATTTGTCATTTTTATTCCATTTAGTCAGTAGCAATCACAGAATAAGAAAATAACAGTATGCTGTCTTCCCATAGTGCTGTCCTGTATGCTTAGGGAAACAGGAGACAGCAATGCTGCCCGAGACACCAAGGAAGCTGCAACCACACTCTCCATGCTATAAGCCATCATAGTCTTGTTTATATACAGTCATCTTTTTCCTACAATACATCACAAGTTAGCAAACCAATACTTAAGTAAATTTATGCTGCCTTTAAGTTTTTTTCAGAATGTTTATTTCAAGCAGCAAAAGACAGAGCAGGAAAGGATAGGTCTCAGTGTGGCAAGATCCTTCCCACCTTGAAACTTTAAAAATAAGGCAACACAAGCATGTATATTGCTTAAATAAATAAATAAATAAGGCAATCTCCACACGCTTGACACATACAACTAAGTGCCCCCTTATATATAAAATGAAGATTATCTCTCATTCATTCCCATGAACTATTTCTGAAGAACTAAGCTCATTTTTTAGCATTTCAGAGATTAGCAATATTACTAATTCAGAAAATAGATATACAGAATGAGAGGGGAAAAAAGGGATTATAAAATATTTTCAAGTTTTAGATATGAATTTATTTCTACTGTGCTTAGTTATTACCTTCCAATACAATGGAAGTTATTTCATCTGCCTTTCAAGGCAACAACATTTCAATAGAGCCATCTCAGTCCTGAAGTTCAAAATAACCAGATATTCCTCAGTAACCTCTTTTACCCTATTCTTTTCTGAAAGGTTTTATATAAAAGAAAGGCTACAGAAAAACACTATATTGCATGTTGCTTTTCTGGCTCTCGTAATTTTCTCAGCAAACATTCTTAGTATACTGTGATATTACAAGCACTAACAACAAAGTAATTAACATTTCCTGGACTATTTTGTACAATATTTACAATACTACATGTACAGAAACTTGATTAAAGTCATCTTACTCTGATAAATTATATAATTTATGCTCACAATACAGCAGGTGACATTAAAAAAAAGAATTAATCTGAGTATTTACATTTAACATAGATTTTTCCAGATCATAACAAGCAAGTCACTACATGCAGAGTTCATTTTTCTAATCAATAAGATTTGCTGCAAACCACAATATTGTACATCTGTTTCTAAAAGCTCTTCAGAGACCTTGTAAAGAAACGTAAGAACCTACTCCTGGATTGAAGTACCTACTACAGAGACCTCATATCAGCCAGATGAAGATTGATTTAGCTGAGTCCTATACAAATACAATAGATATATTTCTCAGTAGTATGGTATCAGTAACTATTATTTTCTCTTGGCATGTTGTTTTTTGAAGAAAACAAAAATAAATAAAGACACACACAAACAAGAAAAACCTCTTGTCAACAGTTATCACCGTAACTAAACTAAAAACATGAATATATAACAATTAATTAAATATAATCATACTGAAATCTTTAGAAGAGGACACAAAGATATATAAGCTTACATATGATTGGATCTCCTTCCCCTGTTTGTTTTCTTTCCTATAACAGGTGTTCCAAAATGTTCAGGATTGGTGAGTGGAAGTTGATCTAATGTCTGTTAAAATAAAATATATGTATGTTTTATTTATATGTATACAGACATGCACACATTTAGATATAAAAGTGTTTGGTGTAAGTTATTGTAATAATGTATAAGTCTAATTTGCTTTTTTTTTTTTTTTGTCAAAGGTGAGATTTGCTAATTATACCACAACTATAGCACAGACCTGACTGCTTTAATTTTTAAAAGGTAACTATTTCCCTCTCACCTCTCCCAGACAATTAACTTCCACGGATCACACACAGAAAACTCTCTCAGAATTGCTGCTTTTGGGCTATTCAAGAGTAGAGAACCAAGAACAGTGTGTTCTGCCATGCTGTGACATTTTGTCTCTATACCATGAATTTTCTCCCCTTCCTACCTTTGGACTAACCACTCAAACACCCATTTACAAAAAAGGAACAAAGATTCCCTGTGAAGTGGATAAGCAAAATAGGCCAGAATTGGCACACAGGACAAATTACGAATTACTACAAATTATTAATTAGATAAGAGGAAAAGAATGCTTCAAAAATTTTTAAAGAGAGTACTACAGTGGATATTATCAACAAAATGAGATAAAGGGAGAGAAAGAAAGAAGACTTTATACAAACATCAAAGGTGCTACAACATCAACAGAAAGACTTCACGGGCCTCCATTTTCATCTTTCTGTAAGACTGCCATAACATATTTAAAATATCATCATTCTAAATGTTAATGCTTCTGGAACACAGAGGTTTCTGTATAAGCAGCTCTTGTTCTTTGAAAGGGGACACTTAGGCTTCCAAAAGAAACACATCTATTCTAATTACAGTTCTCAGAGTTGCTATTTTCAGGACTCTGGGAATATTTAGCAACTAAATTCTCAAAAACAGCCTGCATCAGGCAGAACTAAACTTGATACAGATAATAAAACCATCATTTTATACTTTGAAGTAAACATATAAATGTTTATGAGTGCTTTGGACACCACAGAACACTATAACACAAACATGAAGAGGCAGAAGTGAAATTAAAGCAGCATTGGAACAAGACAGCTATAATGTGGCATAGCTCTAATAGCAAAAGAAACAGGAGATGCAATTCTTCCTGCTGAGTAGCTATCCAGCAGGAACTAACTACTAGAAATACAGAACATGCAGGTCTGGGCATTAGTGACATGATTTGTCTATCAGCAACTTTTGGCAAGAAATCAAAAACTAAGATGAAAAGAGCAGCGATAAAGTGAAAAGTAGGTGTCACCTGAATATAAGGTTTCTTTTGCATCTAACATAGTAATCTGGTCTGACCCTTGTTCAGCCAAATGGCTGATCAATACATGTAACGATTTTGATTAAAGTTTTCAACAATGCTTACTAAAGTAACATTCATGAACCAAATTAAAATATTAAAGAACAGAAGCAGTCTAATTTTCACGCACTGAGGATCATTAACAACAAACAGCTAATCAAGAACAATACAATCTTTTATAATTAGAATATTTGAATTTCAACCCAAATTTAGACTTAAAATTCAGGCTCTCTTCTTCAGTTTTCATCTTATATATGTATATCCATTTCAGAAGATATCTGAACTATTATCTATAATAAGGTATAGTTCTGAACTCCAATCAGGTATCCAACTAGACTAAGTGAATCAGAAAACAGACAACTTTCTTTAGTAGCTTTCCATTAAGCTAGTATGTTTATTCAACTCCTTCCATTAGTCCAGATCATCTTACCTAATGAGGAATAAATATCAATTCCAAATTCAACTACTTTAAACTTGCTATAAGTATTTGCCTATTTTAATATGCAAATCATCTTTAATAAAATAGTTTCCAAATAACAATAAATGTGTTCAAGGGAACAGGTACCAGGAACTAAAAGTTTGCCTTTAAGTTTATCGGTTATTACAAAATATTTACAAGTTAAACTTGATCATTTACTTAAAATCCAAGAAAACATAACTATGTTCAATAGCCACATAACTATTTAGGTTCTATACAATCTACAGACTACAAACAATATGAAAATGTAAAATATGAAAATCCAACTTCGTTCTAACTTGTAGAGTTTGCAGAAGCTGAATCATATTTTTTGCTTTAAGAAAGAATAAGCTAGACACTGTAGACTGCATTTTGCATAACCACCAGTTTTACTACCACGGGTAGTAATATCTTGAAGACTGAGATACTAATAATATTGAGGGATTTTTTTTGAGTCTAAATTAAATGTAATGGTATTAAAATTGTCCAGTTACCTCGCTTTCAGCAAAATGTCTTTCTCCTTTTAAACACAGGGAAGAGCGTCTAAGAGTCTTCTCATCACCATCATCAAATACTGTCACCAGGTAAGAGTGGAGGGAAGAAAAGAGAACTTTTTTAAAAAAGAAAAATCAGGACATTTGGTAAGCAATTGTTCTAGAAATTGCTCAGAAAGAGTGAGATAACACCTGTCTGCAGCCAGTCCTTAAAGCTGCACCTGCACAGTACTGCACATCCAGTCACAGCCGCACAGAACCACTGAACACACAAGCTCCTGCCTCCCTGCACCTACTCCACATTTGCGTATATGGTAAAGGAAGTCCCAAGTAACCAATGAGTACACGCAACTCATGGATCAGGTCAGAATTGCAAAATAAATTTATTTAAAAGACCCTTCCAACAGCTATACAACTATTCCCAACCCCAAACTCCTGTATTTTTAAGTAGAAGCTATGCTTTCTATGGAGAAACAGAGATGGACATTTTTTTTTGGGGGGGGGGGCGGGGGGGGCGAAGGAAGAAAGAACACCACACACCACAACTCCAGTCTGATGCCATCTCAAAGTTTAGCCTTTATCTGTTCCCTTCATTTAGCAGATCTATAAAGTGTCAGCAGTATCAGCTCAAGGCAGATTTTACTGAATAGTGGTCAAAGTTCAGACAGTATAGCAAGATTGGCTATGATGAGAGAATAACTGTGAAGCTCTGGACTTTGTTACCTCTCTTACAATCAAGCTCTGTTGCCCCTAGAAAATGAACCAGGTTAATAAGAAAGAAGTTTGTAACAGTTGGCTCCAGCTGCATACTTTACCTTTTATATAAAGGAAAGCAAACAAACAAAAAATAATCCTGTCCCAACATTAAGTGAGCTTTAAGAGTCTCATGGTTTGCAGGCACCAAGTGCAGCTGATATTAGCATGACAGTTTCAGTAGGCGCTTCGTATCTCTTTCACCACCAGTCAGGGCTTCCCTTCTGCCAAGCAGCAAAACTAGGCCTGCTTCAGGCAGTCTCACTAAAATTCAAGTGTGTGCAACCCTTTGACAAAAAAGGATCAAAATAACAGGGTTAAAAAGAAGGGTATCAACTAGCAGAAATTCCTTACAAAAATCAGAGCTTAGTTTGCAGTTATCTAGCTTTGCATGAATTGTGAATGCTGTGCTGTATTTTTAACATTTGCTAGTTAAAGAAATACACAGAAAGCAAAAAAGTAGAAGAAAATTCCTGATCAGTGTTTACATCAAGTGTCTTCTGTCCAGCTTTGAGAATATTTCATCCCTTTACAACATCCACTACTACTGATGAACAAAAGGCCTTTATTATTTCTTACCACTATTCCCTAGTGCATGCTTTATCATTAACTAGCACTCAAGAATAATTACAGTATAAAATATCAATTACAGATGCACTCCTCTCACTTGAAAACTTGTTGAAAAACTATCAAGGACAACAACTGTACCTGGGAATACAAGCTGCATCTGTGGAGCTGCATCTCAAGTGGTCAATACACAATTAAGCCCTCCCTTGGCTAGGTGTAGGCAGCAGGTTTCTAATTGAGCTTGTGTTAATTAACTCAACTGAGTCCCCTTATATAATGAGGGATTTAAAGGAGCCTATCCTCCTCAAAGGATAAGCTGGATGCAACAAGGGTAAACCTGTTCAGAGCTAGGATGCCTAACTTAGCTAACTACCTATGGGATAATTTGCTTACAAGTCTCTTTTCCATTATAGGGAGTCTTAATTATGCTCCACGACAAGGATATACTCCAAGGCTATACTCAAAGATTAATCTGCCCAAGCCACTTGCATGGCCAGTGTAGCACATATGGCATTAACACATACGACATTTAAACTAAGGAAACATCCTCAAAATAGTCTACTGAGCAGAAGCAACAGAGTATACCCCATCTAAAATACTTACCTGGAAATTGCAAGGAGAGGGGAAAAAGGGGGGAGACTTAAATGTAAATGAAATAAAAATAGATTCAAGTAGATAAAAGTTTTTCTCACAAAACAATTGAAAAAGAAAAAGCAATGCACTGATACAAAAAGTGGAAAAACTAACAAGAGTATTTTGAACATATAGAATTATGTATATTTAGTAGACAATCACATGAAATTTCTTTTCACACTGAATACTGATGAGCCATATTTTAGAAATATCACTTAACGTTCCTAAACCCATCTTTATATTAATGTCCAAGTAGCATCCAGTTAGTGAGACTGGTTTTAGAAAAAATTTTATAGGACAAGCAAGCAAGTTGAAGACACAACCTATTAATACCACCATGCTTATATTACACATTACACTGTCCTTTTAAAAGACTATACAAATTATACTACTAAAATATAATAATAATAAATCACTGTCAATTTCAGGTAGGAAGAAGTATCAGTTACTTAAAAAAAAAAAGCACATGTAAACAAAGTTACAAACTAATTTTCTCTTAAATCAGTTCCAACAATACAAGAAATACAAGGATGCTCCTAAAGCAAACCTCCCCACGCTTTAGCGCTAGAACAGTTTTATGGATTTCCAAAGCGTAACCATTCCTCTACATGTTATAAGCTACTTCTGAAGCAAAATAAATGGTATCAGGCAATGACCTATATGACATGCTACTTCAATGACAGCTACTTCAGAGCTGTCTGTCCTTCACTAAGTTTGAGTGAGTCACAGTAATTTTATTCAGAAAACCACTGAAGAATCTAAGTAATTAAGTGCTTCTCAGCCAAGTGCTAGGACAGCTCTGCTGGGTAAGTGTGTCAATTCTCAAACTTGGTAGTGACAACCATCCCTTGAAGCACAACTTACAGTCAGATCTGTAAAGTCATCATGGCCTGTACAGATAATTTCAGAAGCATTCAGTTCACCTTCCTGACAAAGATTATTTTAATCATCCACTGCTACCATCACTTCTTTAAGTGCAATTATACGGTCATCAGCTATGACACTTTTACTAATTCTGAAAGGTAGGCATGCTTTTATCTACTAAACGAGGTTTTCAGTCTCAGCTCTCACATCTCTCCTTCCTCTTTCTTAAGCTCAGGTTTTACGACAGTCACATTCGACATTGATTCAAAACTGCAACTTTATGCCAACTGCCTTCAAAATCTAGCCTGCATAAACTCCTATATTCTCAACTCTTTTTCTGAGTTACTAACCTGAGCTTTTTCAGAAACATACACATATGCACACAAGAATCTCAACACTATCCCATTTTTTAATAAGTGCTCCTGTATCTGGTCCACCTCTATTTTAATTACCAAGATATTATTTATAATTCAAATTCTTGCCTTAAAGCCTTAAACTTCTGCTTATCTGGAAAGCTACATCTAAACCCACAATTCCATATTTTCTAAGAACTGTGACGTTAGTCAGAATTGGTTGAGCAGTTAGTATCTCCTCAGTTGTTCAGCATCACTTTACTGGCATTGAGCCTTCACATCTCAAAAGAACCCTAACAAGACTTTTGTTTTAAGAACTTGTTTTTATCTTTCCATTCCTCAGTTGTTTGCCAAGTAGGGGAACTTATAACTTCTTAAGTATTAATACATTTTTCTGTAATGCCTTTAAGACTAGGATACAGACAGAAAACAAGTTATCATTCTACAGTTCACCAACTTTTCCTAAGGCCAGACTGGTCTACAGGTACACAGCATCAGAAACAAGAGCCATGTATTTAAAACTTATGGAAATATAAGTTTGCTTATGGACACATGCATTAATAATGTGAAGAAGTCAAAAATGTCACATTAGAGACTACAGAAAAATGATTTTTTTAATAGCAGCTCTTAAGAGAGCTAAATCTAAAATTAGCATAAAATAGGTATTGTAATGTTCTGTTTGAAAACAGTACTTCTGTAAAAGAAATATGAAACCATACTTTACTTCAGAATATTTAATAATAATATATTAAATGCCTAAGAAACAGTTGCCTAAAACCCAATGAATTCCTCCAAAATGATCTGGTGTCCCTATCTGGTATCTGTATGGTCATATGATTTATTATTAAAAAAATAACAAACTGAAAACTGTTTTCATGATACTTTAAAAAATACATACTGTATAGTGCTAGTGCAACTGTAGTCCCTGAAATTACATGTTCGCCTTTCTTGTCCACCAGATAGAGAGCTGCTAGAAAGTCAATAAGAAAGCACCTAAGCATCTCCCCGAGTAACTCCCTAGCCAAACAGGGGTCTGGAGAGCTCCAGAGCAACTATAGCATGTGCTGCCTTCTCTTCAGAAGGCAAGCTAAGCAATGTAAAGGAGAAGCAAAAGTACACATGATATTAATGGGAAACTGGATGACTACAGTTGGAAAGCACCGAGTCTTCCTATAGCCTGGAGTTTGTGAACTGAAGGTTTTGCTAGACTCTAACCCTCTGCTAGCTGGAGTGAAAGTTATTATTTAAGAATATAAGAAGCACACAAAATGCAAAGGTACATTTTAACAGAATGCAGCTGCAGTTCACAAAATAAGTAAAAAAACTACCATTGAAAATGATTATTTTTAAATTACTTCCTCAGGAAAAACATTTCCGTGTTGGATTTTGACTCAGCTCTGTACATGTGTGCAAGTGTGCGCCAATAAATATATTTACCTGCATGATACATACACATGTATTTTATGAACAAAACTGTGAAACAGAAAAAAAAAAAAAAGACAAAGAGATAAAACACCCGAAATCACACACTTCAGTAGTCCGATTTTTAAATAAAGAGATTGTATCCAAACACATAACTCGTCTTCTTACCTACAGTGTACCAGCTTGCATCTGTTAACTTGTTGATAACTGCTTCCTGGTAAGTTCCATCCGGATTCTTCACTTCTACCACAGTTCCCACCTAAAGCACAAAAGCCACTTAACATGTGAGGGCTTCTGAAAAAGGCAAAGTTGAACTTTTGTATTTAAGCAAACAGAGTGCATTTCTAAAGACTTTGTTAAATATACTTTTTCCAGTTTCCCTTGTGTTCGTATCCCATAAAATTTCTTTCTTCTAAAATAATCCAACTAACTGAGCTGATTCTTTTCTGCCAGCAGGTGGGGAACAAGAACCAATCTGAGTGATGTCATTCTCTTGTATAAGAGCTTGCCCATCAAATCCTCCAGCTGAGTTTTTTCAAAGCAATAGTGACTTAAAAAATAAAAAGAGCCAGTCAAATTTCTTAGTTTTAAGGCTGAGAGGAACAAAGAGGCTTACAATCATCTTATATGCTGCATCTCCTTTAAAAACAGAGGAAAAAGGTAACAGAAAAACAGTATACTAACTCTGGCTTTGCAGCATTGCCTTTCACAACACTATTTGGCCTATGTAAAAACGTTAGCTTTCCACTTCCAACTAAATATACATCTCTGCCCATACACATTTATACTAAATACTGAAAAAGGATGCTTTTCAAATTGTTTCCAAAAATGAAACAAAGGTATTACCTTTAACGGACCCTTTATGTGGTCATCCTGTACTTCCACTGTTGAAGAATCATGTCTGAATGTTACCTAAAAAATATAATTCAACTGACAATCACCTGATACAGCTTGATACAGCATAAACACGTGCAGATGTCAGTAGACAGTCTCTTATTCTCGTATTGCAATTAGTCACCATAATCATTCAGTTTGCTGAAACTTTCATTCATATATTTTAGACATACAGGGAGATAATTTCCTAGTTGCTACTGAATCTTTTCAAATACTTTTAACATTTTTCAGCAGAACTCTAAATGAAATGACAAACAGCAGTTTATCAACAAGTTTAATGTCTCTTCAGGTCTCCCAGTGATTTTATTCTGCTCTACTACCAAACAAGAAGAGAAACTTCACAGCTCTGTGCATAAGCCTTTAAGAAATATTTGTATTTCAACACTCTGAAATCAAGTAGAGTTCAAACCTGTACCTAGTCCAGATTTTTTTATTGCTGCATTTGAAGGTTAAAAACCATTTCCCACACTCACATCTGAAAGACCCACAGAAAACAGCAGAGGACACTGCGGTCAGTAACGAACCAGAACCCTTATCAGCCTAGCTTCATATCTTTCATATACCAGTTCATAGCAGCCTAGCTTATGTGCTGCCAGTAACAGGACTTAAGTGTCTAGGTTGCTTTCTTTGGGCTTTCTAAACTACAATAATTAAAACCTGGGTTTCTGTAGTATTTTCCTGTGTCATTGGCAAAGTCTCTAATCTTACACGCTCTGTCCTCAGATACAGCAGCCTGGAAATTCAAGTTTATGATTATTTCAAACACTATTTCAATTTCACTGAAAATCGACTTGGTCATAACTGAAGTCACAGGCTCACCCAATCAGCTGGACCTAAAGTTTTAATTCTGCTATGCATTTAAAAGTTCAAGGAAACCAAGGACTTTCTGTCATAACCTATCTGTACATTTTTATACACATGCATAATGTGCTAAGTTCACCAGGACGCACTTGTTTACCTCAAGGTTATGATATTTTTATCTAGTATTCACAATAGCTGAACATGTACATGAGATTCAGCTGCATAATGGTCATTAAGCTATACCAATCCTACATTAAATATGAGGGCTTAGCTCACAAACGTGCCTGAAGTTGGTTTCTCTCTAAAACACTGTGGCAGCAGAACTTGCTTCAGAGCAGTGTTCTTTGACACCAGTCTGCTCAGGAGGACAGTTTAGGAGGTTTTCTAGACCTTGAAAGTAGCTAACAACTGAAAATAACACCTATAACTAGAACTGAGGAGAGCCTACCTTGACTGACTAGAAAATAAATGCACTAATATGCCTCAATGACTTGAAGATGCTATTTTTAGTGAACTAGTCATCGCCTGTCAAAACCACAGCATTACACAGCGAAAGCAGGTTCTTTTTAGAGCTCCATCATCTCACTAACTGGCAGCAAATGCCTCCTGTCTGCTGGATAGAAGCAAACCATTTTATGAATCAGAAAGCAGTTAAAAGATTAAGGGCAGGAATTAATACAGCTAGTACACCGTTTTAAATTCCTCTCTTTGGGATTTATCTAGAAAACAAAAGTTCATAGCTAGGATGCACAATATCCAATAGTAGTCACTCAGATGGAATATCCAGTATATCAATCCGGACTTAAGAGACATCTGTTTTAACTGACTTTCTGTAATTCCCTTGAAAGTATTTTACAGGGAAAAAAAAAAAGAGGAACTCTATCTAAAACCATGTGTCAGTCACAATGTACTAAGATGAAAGAAGAACACAATAATTTGCTATTTTGTATTCCAAAATGGCTTTTTTCTTTTAAAGAGGTTTTGTGGCCTTTGCCTCTTTTTCTGGAGATTCTGATACCAGTTATTTTAGCCTCTTGAGAAAATGCATATGATTAATAAAAGAGTACTAATGGAAATATTCAAACTCCAAATGCAATGTGGCACTACTGGTCTTCCTTGAAGCTGATGGCAGCAATAAGTGTATTTGTCAGTGTGGGTTTCAAAGTCTCTTCTATCTCAAGTAAAAGATGAAGACATCTAACAGGTCAATTTCTTTAGATTCAGTTGCAGTTTCCCTTTTCTTCACCATTCTGAAAAGACACTCCTGGAAGGCTCTGTAAAGCAGATGTTTCCATAGATTCCACTTAATGAAGCCAAGCACTGAAAACAGTTTCTTCTAAAACTTCTAAGGAGTAGCCAAATAAAGGAGATGAAGATTAAGGTGCTGCTTGTGCCTCCAGAGAAACTATCCAACTGGCTTAGCGTCTTTCTAAAAAAAAGGTGCAACAGATTCTACAAAGATGGAGTGGACCATCATTATCCTAATGCCAAAATTCTGGCTCTTTATAGTCAAATCTAACAGCTTTCAGAAGTGCAGGCAATTTATTAATTACACGCCTTTCCATGACAATTTGTATAATACATCTACATTGTAAACATAGAATTCTGCAGCATATACATAATTTGCTAGTCTACTAAACTCTAGAATATGGTATCCATTGATACCAAAATAATAATTAAAAAAAATATATTGCGCTTGATTAAAAATGAGTAAGGTAATGGAATTAGGCTAATGATGGAGGGAAAAAAGAATACCTTAAGGCAAACCTCAAAGTATTTTAAAACATGAAATTAAGCAGAGAAACAAAGTGGCTAGAGAAATGCTAAAAAGTATTTTACCTGCCTGAAAATTACTTAGTTTATACCACAAAAATATGGTTGCCATCCTCCTCCTTTCTTAATATGCATCTAGTTATGAAACTTATATGGGATCTTCAAGATAAACTGCTATTATGAAGCAAACTGACTTTCCTGACAAGGAAGGAAGAACAAACTAATGCAAAGATGACTCAGGCATAAAAGACATGGAATTAAACACATGGAAAATAAATACAGGGAATGCATGACCAAGAATCCAGTCAAAGTGAACCTGATGGTAAGAATCTTGCCAAAAATAATACTTAGGAAATTTATACATGAAATAAAGCTTTTTGAAAGGGTTTTTGAGAAAAATCAAGGGACTGGGTTTATGTTTAGGGAACTTACACCCTTGGCTGAAAAAAAAAGGCAGTCTACATTGGTTTTGTTACCAGACTCTTACATAAACCACGACAGTTTACAAAGGAGTAGAAGTACTGCAGACCTTACCCCCCTAAGTTACACAGTGACAAGTAGCACAGATAAAAATAGGCACAACATGCATCCCCCAACACCTTAAAGGCACAAAGCTTTAGACACAGCCTCCACAAACCATTCGTAGTACACTTGCTATCCCATTTCGTTTCAAGATCCTTCTACAAAAGACCGCAGTAAGCTGGCTGCAATAAATCTGTATGAAACTACTTCTCAATGGAAAATGGTCTCAAGTGCAAACAGCCATCTAAGAAGGAAGGTTAAAAGACTTCTAAAAGGAGCTGAAAGGCATTAAGACTTAACTAATTTAGGCACAACACAACTCCTGTACTTAAATACCAATGCTTAACAGCTTAAATATAAGTACTTAATAGCTTAAACTCAATGGTGCAGTTAATAGTTATGTCTAATGAAAAGACTACTAATTTGCTCTAAAGACAAAGATGTCAGATTTAAGACTGATACCTTCTCATTGTACTTAATGTTAACCATCAAGTAAGTGACAGCGGTCCTTCCTGTAATGGTTTTGGAGATAGTCTGCTCTCTCCTTTACACATGCTATAGGCACAAATCATCAGTTGGGGGTGTAATCTCAGAGAGGTGGTTCTGGTCACCTGAACCTCCTTCTCCCTATTACTTCACCCAGACTGGGTCAGAAAGGAGGCCAAGAGCTGGACAAACGTCAGACATAGCATGACAGCAGGTTCTAGAAGTGCATCAGACTTGATAATGATGGCTCATGTTTCACACTACCACACTTTTTACCATAGATATAAGAAAAAAAAAGCTGATATCTTAACTCTGCAGTATATTACCATTCTAACTTCCCCTTCAAAAGGGTTTTTGAACCTACCCTATTACATTGCTGTATAAGGTTAAGAGGCAGAGGAGAAAAAAAACAGTGCTTGCTCTCAGATTAGAAGCCCTTAGGGTAGTACCATTCAAACAGAAATGCAAAGTCATTTTACAGTTCAGTCTTACTAAATGCAAGCAGATGTACTTATACACACTTACTTGCAAACCAGCTCCAAAACTGTTATTTTTATTTCTATTAATGATGCATTAAATTTCTAAAGGATGTTAAAATATGTATTTTCTATTCAGATTCTGCATTTTTACTTATGCTGCATGTGGCTTATATTGACTAATAGAGTCATTAGATAGTCACCATAGATATTAAGTTAAGATCTCCTACTTCCTATTATATACTATATAGTATATATATTATATAGTATAGTCCTGTCTTTATTGGAAGATGGCAAGGTTTCATCTTATTCCTGAAATATTATCTAGCTGCAACTGCTAAATCACAGGGACCTGTGCTCCTAAAATAATCATCTTAAACCTACTTTGAGAAGTCTTAGATTATTCATGATAACATTCTCCTGTATATAAATCTACATTTGTCATATTTTTGTCAGTTATTTTTAAAGTCAGCCCCATGGCATTGAGGTAGACAGATGTGAGATTCAGGTAGATGGGAAAGCAGGAAGAGACACAACGTATTTATTCAACAGGGGAGGGGGAAGAGAAAATGGGTGCATAACCCCCACAATGGGCACACTCTTCTTTCAAATACTGCAATGCTAGTTTTCAAGGAACAGACAGCCCCTTATTTGTCTTCAGACTAAGAAGCTGCATGTTCTATTTCAAAACACCAATGATTTTTTTCATTGCAGGTTTTCTCTGGTTAGGAGGAAAACTACATACCTTGACTTTGACAAGCCTTTTTGCTGTCTTGATCTTGGCTTCGCAGAAGGCACCTCTGTACTTGGCGCTCACATCAGTGCCCACAGTGAGATAGGGAGGCTCATCAATAGCCTGCAACAGAGAGCAACACAACTGGTTCTTAATGGCTCCAATGCTTCCACCTCATCCTCACAAACACAGGACCACTGGCAACATAACTACTGCTGTCCTCCTAAGCGAGGACAGATTATTATAACACAGCCCAATAAAGCTTGACCTCAAAGTACAGGTGCAGTACAGCAGTAGCAACACAAACCACAGCCAATGCAACGGCACTGCAAACTGGTACCAGAGTTATGTCAAAAGTCACTGCGTGAACCTCGAACCTCCGCACCACCTGAACACGCAGCAGTTGGTCATTTCTGCTGCAATGGAGACAGCCAACCAGCCATTCTGCCTTATCCTCTAAGGGTCTCCAAATGTGATGCATCTCATGAAGACGTTAAACATTCCAGTTTAAAATCAAAAAAAAAATACTATGAAAGCAGCAAAACTACTCTGACTTCTGCTTTCTGTTATTTTTTGAAGAACATAAGTGGTACAAAAGACAATGAAGGCACCAGAGAAAGTCCTGTGAAAAGCAACACAGGAAGAGGTGACACCTGAACAGAGAAACAGGGAAAGGGGAGCAGACAGAGGAAGTGTTACATGAATGGGGATTTGGGGGAGGGAAACCAGTCTAATTAGTTTGCAAGGGTGCCCATGGAGGCTCCCTTCCTGCCAAGGGGAACTGGCATGGTGTAATCCGGATAGGCAATTCTGGATATCTGAACCATCTTCCCCATTACTTCATCCAAGCTGAGTCAGAAGGGTAGCCAGGGGGTGGCAAGTGACAGCAAGAGATTCCCAAGAGGTGCAAGCCTATCCATGCAGCCCCAAATAAGAACTGAAAAGCCCAATCTAAGCCCATATTATGTTTGTGCACCTTGAGGGGTTCAAACAGAGCTCACAACAGGCAAGTCTGGCACATTGTTGTTCTGCCTGGAAAGAACACGGAGATAACGGAGTCATCCATAGTGCCTAAGAGTTACTCTTTTGAGATCATGTGTCTCCCTGCACGTTTGCACTCAGTGTCCCCTGGCTGTTTCCAGCTCCAGCAGGACACAGATAAAGACACAGTTATACACACAACCTCTTTCATGTACTATTTTTCAGAAGTTCTGCAGAACTTGAAAATTGAGATGTGAGATGCTACTTAAAAACAGTAATCCTATATTAATAAAGTTTTACCTCAACTCTATGTTCCAGTCTACCTCTCATCTTCATGAAACAGAATCTATTTCGTATTACTGGAAAAAAAAATATATTATCTAGACTTACTCCAACAATCAACAGCATAAATGTGTTAATGATTCTCTCTTGCATGCATGCATGAATGAACTGGAGGGGGAAAGCAAACAAACAAAAAGCAATACTATATTCATGAACAGATATCCATTCCTATTACAGGTTCTGCAACAACAAAATTTAAGTAAAATTACAAAAAAAAAATCCATTAACAGCGTTGGTGTGCTAACATACACCTCGTCCCATAGGAGCCCAAGTGTATTTGCCTTCAAGGCAGGCTGCAAAGCTTTTTCTCTCACTCCAGTTGGAAGGATGGCGAAACAGAAACTCAGCTGATGATTAACTTGATTTTGCTGAGTGGTCTTGGTAGGTCTGACCACTTCCTACAACCTAGATCTAAAGGGGGAAAAGCAACAGTAGATGTTCTTGTGGAGCTAGTCAGGTTTTGAGAGGGGATCATCTTCCTGCCTTCCCCAATTCTTCAATAACCAAACTCCCAAAGAATATGGTCTTGATAGTCTTTCATGCCCTTAGATTTTCTTAAATTAAAAGAAAATTACATTAGATTACTGAGATTGGTTTATGAAGAAACGCAGATCCCAACTGGGTCAGGGATGCACATTGCTAAATCTCTCCTGGGAATACACACTGCGAGATCTGATTGTGTGGGTATCGGTCTACACCTCCCTGTATAGCCCAGTACATGATCTTAAGAATAGGAGTCATTGTATGAAGTTTAATTTATGGAAAGTGGAGAACATTTTCTTCAGTACTGCCAAATCTTACTTAAAAGGAATCTACAGTACTAGGAAGCAAGACAAGCTGAAAGTCTGATCTTCATTTTGAAGGCAACTCCTTTACAGAACAATAGCAATACTATCAAAGTTCAAATGCTACAATAGAGGAGCAGGCAATTCCACAATCACCAACTTTACTTTAAAACTCTAAACTTTTAACTTCAAAATTACAATTTTAAATTCCCACTGAAGTTTCCCCTATGAACTTTTTAAACTTTAGTGATTAATTTACCACTATTTTGGCTTAAAAATAACAGCAACAAAAGAACATTCTTATGAAAGAATACTCATAC
This sequence comes from Crypturellus soui, assembly GCA_032275445.1. Lineage (NCBI taxonomy): Eukaryota > Metazoa > Chordata > Aves > Tinamiformes > Tinamidae > Crypturellus > Crypturellus soui. Next base: position 4,075,059 of record JAUBNY010000523.1, on the reverse strand, counting down.
ATGGAATTAGGCATCTGTATGCAGAATGAGCATCTGTAAGAATAATTTTTGCTACTATCACAAAAGTTAATATTTTTTTAAAAACAGAGTTCTAGGTCAATATTTGAAATTATTGTTTACAACAGGTAACTTACTTAGGACTGAAATTAGTTAATATTATTGTAATTACAGTAATTTCCAAGAATGGCAAACGTGCGTACCATTTACCAGTACCGTGTAGCTGTTTTGGCTAAACATATAGAACTGGAGGAACTTTTCTAAGAAAAAATTATATCAATAGAATACACTTATCAACACTATGAATACATTTTCAACCATTCAATAACCATATGATTTCAACTGATACCTTTGGGATAGGCTTTTCCTGAATTCTATCATTTCACTGAAACAGAAGTATTTTTTTCTCCATATCATTTAACTCAGCTTTACAATTGCAACTGTGTCAGCTGAAAACAGCAAGCTGAAATAACAAGCAGCATGCGGCGCCTTGCAGACAATGCAAATTACAAAAACAAACATTAGCAATCAAAATCTGGTATGAGTTTTAGATAATTCTTACTGTGACTTTGTTATTTTCACAAATTCTAAATGAGTCATCTCTTTGCAAACAAAACATTTTATTCAATTCCACCAAAACTGTACAGATTAAAAGAAGCATAGAGCTGTTTTTTATCTGTTATCCCTTCTCTGCTCTGTGTTTATTCTATGTATTAAACATCCTTAACCTGAATGCATCTTTGCCTATTTAACATATTTTAGTGGGGGTTGTTCTTTCTTACCAAACAACAGTTGCCAAAGTCGTATTACCAGAAAATGTTGATCATGTAAAAAAAAAAAAAAAAAAAAAAAAAAAAAAAAAGCTAACATGTGAGAATTCATCATAAACACTCTGAAATTATATTAACATGAAGTGTGCTTTAAGGCAAAGGGGGGAGATGCAGTGCTATCCCAGACTCAATTATTTGACACTCAAGTTTGGGAGAGCACTACTAGCCACATCATATGTTACTGCCTCCAAATGTCCAGGCTGCAGTTTTAACTTTTGTTTTCTTAATGTCCTTTTACACTTTTCACCCAAACATCATCTCACAGACTTTGTGATTTGCAGATAAAACTGCCAGGCAAGTTCCACTGAACTGAAGGCCTAAAGCTCATCCCCAACAGGGGAACAGACTACGGTGCATCTGCAGCGATGTCAGGGATAGCTCCCCCCCCCCTCTCAGGGCAGCTAGACGAGCTGCCCCGGCTCTCCTCTCGCCTCCCCTTCGCTCTGGACAGGAGAAGCGGGCTGCAGTCCCCGGGCGATTTTTACTGCCGAAAGGCGAGTTCTGGACGCCCTCGGCCAGCACGTAGACCCGCAACGCGCGGCGGGCGCTGCGGCCGCTTTAAGGGAGCGCGCCCGCGGGGGCGGGGCCACGGCCTGGAAGCTGCCAGAAGTTTCCAGGCGCGCGCCCGCCCGCCCGCCCGCGCGCAGCGCCTCCCGCCGGCGCCTCCCCGCGATTAAGGCGGATTGCGCTTAAACTAAATTTGGCCCCTTAAGGCGATTGCCGGGCAAAGCCGCGCGCGGGGCTGTCCGCGAGCCTCCCCCGGGGCGGCTGCGCGTCACTTTAGCCGAAACGGTCACACCTCTGCCCTCAGCCGCGCTGAAGGCGTCCTTGCCCCTCAGAAACTTCCTTAATAAAGCCGTAAAATGTCTGTGGGTGCACTAAGAATATATATTTACACACAGGGTAAAAGCAAGTGACTACAGAGGCCTTTAACAGAGCAAATCTGATTTTTACCATTAAAACTAGCTTTCCTGACAACAACTGAAAACCAATACCCTACAGCCTGCATGCAATCACAGCAGGTTTAATTCCTGAAGAACAGTATTGAAATGCACAGTACGCTGTACACCCTAAATCAATGGCCAAAAAACAGCTTTAAATGATTCTTTCTGACATGCTCTTGGAAGGGGAAGAAGAAATAAAGAGAAATGAACTTCCTACAGTTTGCAGTTCCCATTAGGAAACGCAGGCTAACGGGCAGCCACTTCACTGGCGTTTAATTCCATTTTATTAATGGAAATGGGGAGAACTGTTCCTTTGCTATCTCAATTCACAACTGCTCAGCACATTTACGTACAGGCAGGATTTTTCTACATGTAGCACAGGCTGTGGCAGCTGAAAAGCTGGTTTACCACTTAAATAAGGAGCAGTCTCTAAGTGACCAGTCAGCAATTTCCACCAATTCAGTGGCTGGATTTTCTTTGGCAGGCAGCACAGACTTCTGGAGCGATCCCTCTCCAGCCCTGGAGCCGATTATAGTTGGAAGAACAGATAAGTGGCCGGCTGCCCACATCATAAGAGAACCTGCATCTTCTGGATTCAGGCATTTATGTCCATTTTATAGCTCTGATCTTCCAAGTGTGAGGGAGGAAATGCAGATCCCTCCAGAATACTTTAGAATAAACATTTGAAAAAAAAATTTTTTGCCTCTTTTAAACACTGATATCATGTTTTTACATACCTTTTAAGGCTATTAAAGAGGTCAGTTCTCCAGTTTTTCCTAAATGTTTAGATATTTTCCATCTGTGGGATGAAATCATCCTCACACCTCCTCCCTGAGCTGTGCTACATTACTATATCCAAACTGCTTTGTAAAGTCTGTCGTACCATGCAGCAATTGTCAGAAATTTCTTTACACTGTCCTTGCCGATCAGCACTTTTAATTCAGTGTGCATGAATATATTATTTCTATCTCCTAATCTGTATTCCCCTGCACCATGCACAGGATGTTCCAAGTAAACCACATGAAAATAAGATTAAGCATTCAATCTACACGCATAGCAGACATGCTTAGTAGGAAAGCCTGCAGGACAGCTTTCAGATTAATATGCAAAGAGAAAACTAGGTCTGTACCTTCCCTTTGTCACTCACATATATAAAAGTTTGAGAAGACACCATTTCAGCTTTTGTTAAACATTCAAAATTCAGGCTATACCTAGTCTTCAACACTATGTTGACTCAAGTGAAACATTTTCATTAAAGCCAAAAAACCTGGACTACTATAAAGAAAGGGCTGTTTTTAGCTTTTACATGGAAATTTAACATCTGTTTAATTTCAATAACCAAGGTTTAGAGAAAGCTTGTTAAAGATTCAGGACCCTGCTATTCTCTTTTCCCTAAGGCATCCAAATCTTATTTTTTTTTTTGGTTTAAAAGAAACATTATAGGGCTCAACATCTCAGTATTTCCTTATACATATGGAGCAGGAGAAACAATATCAAAATTCTTTTCTTCCCCACTACTGTATTTCGAAGTTACCTTTCAGAAGCAAGTACTAAGTTTTCTCATGGTTTGCACATCTTTCATGATTTAAGATCAAAGTACCCGTTCACAAGGAGAACCATCACATACTTTATTTCTGTTTTCACTCCCCTATTCTTATCTACAAAATTAGCAGCTATCCCAAAATCCTTCAAGAAAGCTTCATCAGCTTTTGGGAAGCTTGAAAATACTCATTTTTCAAGAATGAATAAAAATTGGGAGGAAGGAAAAGCACAGTAAAGCCACAACACAAAGGAAAAAAAAATTCCCTCTCCAATATTATATTTAAGTATATTCAACCTGCAGAAAGCTAATTCCACCCAAAAGCACAGATCTGTCAACATACTGCAGAATTGGTCTCTTAATAAACAAAATTACAAAGTGCAACAAGGTGTGCAAGATTTTGCTTACAGCTCAACCTGTTGTGGAAAACTTATTGTTAGGAGGACACTAAATTCACACTGACAAAACAAATCTTCAAGAAACATTACGACTACCATGCATGCACTTAATCAATTTGGCTGATAACACACATATAGCTGATTTCAAATGCATTTCTTGTTTATTTTGAGAACAAGGAAGAGAAACTTATTTCTAAAGACTTAGTGGTACTGAAGCATGCAACACCTTTTTCATGCACCTGAAATGAACAAAAATGGAAGCCTGGAGGTTTAAAAAAAATCATTTAAAAAAAGCACATTAGCTCATCTTCTGCATCCCAAAAATAGGAAACATTGCAACAGGTAATGGGAGGATTTTTTTTTCTCAAAAGTACAATGTAACTACAGCAAATGTAGCCTAATATTATTTTTGTTACTGTTATTCAATTTAGAGAAAGACAAATTTAATCATTTAGAAATTTCCAAAGAATAATGGTTCAATGTTATCAGTATTTTGCCCAAAATCAGTGCTACAGTAGGTACATAATGATAAATCTCAACAATGTTTAAAAGTAAATGGGTATGTATGTGTAACTTTTTCTAACGAAAAATCTATTTTAAGTTTCAGTTCAATGCAGGAAGTTTAGGCCCTTGAAAATGAAACTTCCCCCATCTTGTAAGTAAGCATTCAGCATATTCACAGCAAAAACAAAAGCCTTTCCCCTATCTTTTACATTGGAAGTTGGGGACAAGACTTCTGGAAGTACTAAACCAATATCTAAGAAAAATTTTAGTATTATCTATAGATGCAAGGGGGCTATTTTCTTTTTTTTTTTTTTTTTTTAGTTAGTCCATTTTAAACTGTGAATAAGCCAGTCAGTAAACTGATCTAAGACTTGAAAAGGCACAAATGTTTGTTTTCCTCTCTAAACTATAGGAATAGGATTTACAGGTTTTATGGTCAAGGAGGACCTAAGTGATCCAAAATAGAAGGTTAAATTCAGTATCCACAGATAAAACTTTATTTATCTAGCTGTTTTAAATACAAAATATACTTTCTTTATCTGTTTTAAATACAAAACAGATTTTCATTATCTTTAGTCATCCAATGTTGAACTTGTATGGAAGCTGTCATTACATTAAAAAAATTAAAAACTACACTACAGCAGTAGATACAGAAATAAGAGTATTTTAACTTTGCTTTTTTAAAAAAACTAGGAGAATTAAAGAAATAATCTAATAAGAAGTTAAAACCCAGTCTATCCTTGTCATGGGCACAGAGCAACTAGACTCTCCATACAGGAACTTACTAGAATTATTTCAAAGCATGCAATCTATACTTATCTCTGCAAAACCACAACAGTGACTACTCTTCGGAAAGCAAACAAGCAACAGCACTTAAAGCTTCTCCCCTATGACACAGAACGAAGACCACTGGATTTTGATGCTGTTCCTCATTTGGCCTCAGACTCTCTGTGCAGCCACACAACTTGGCAGGTTCAGATCTGCAGACCAGTCAGCTCAAAGAGCAGCAGGGATTTGATGTTTATGCAGTACTTTGTGATCTAAGAATACCAATCCGTACACTTTCAATCAATATAGCATGCAACTCTATAAAACAATATTTTGTTTAATCAAAAAATCCAGAACTGATGCTTGTTTTCTCCCCCAAATAATCCTACTTCTTTATTATCCCTCATGCAGGTCTCCTCTTTTTCTGTATTGCTGAAAGACCACACGAAAGCACGATATCTTGAATGCCTGCTCCTGCAGCATATCCCCTGAATCTAAAATTTTGTTTACTGCCTGTTATTGCCATAGCTACCTGACTGTAACTGTGTGCAAGGTTTAACTACATTTTGAAGCTATTTAGCATTACATTTCAGTACTAAGAACAGTGCACCTTCATTAATTTTGATCAGACATGCCTTTTGTGTATCTAAGTGGTATGTTCCCTGTGAAATCTAAGCATTTTTTTTTGCATATTTACAGGGAAAATAGTAATAATTAACTTGAAATGAGGAGCTTCTCAAGGAAATTTCTTGCACATACATATTTGACTTCTTTCAGATTTCATGTGTTAGTGCAAAAAAACTTAATATTTGAATAAGTTACAATAAAAATTAATGTTTGCCATTAGTTCATAAGAATAATGTAAAAAGAAAAGTCATTAATATCTGCTATGTATGTAAAAGCCAAGTTAAGTGAAATCTTTCTGCTAACAGCTTTTCCAGCTATCAGTAAAAAGCTACAGAGACTGCTTAGCAGCACTATATGAATTACTAGCTTTGAATAACTTCCCTCGCTTTTAAAAGTTTGCCAGAATTCTTTCCAAAGATGATACTTAAATTTTGGAAAATTTATGGGGCTTCAAAGAACTGTAAAGACATTAATGATACGCTCCCAAGCAGTAGTGGGAGGAAAAAAAAAAAGGTTTTTGGATAGTTTTTATTGCAACAAATTGGTCCAGGCAGTTACTGAGCAAAATAATGAATCAATTAATATAGAACTATGTGAAATCAGCAGTCAACCAGCATGAAACGAAGAAATGTAAATTCAAAGTAAAATGTTGAAGGAAGCATTTCTTTCCTATCAATAAGAAAGATAGAAAAAAAAACCCAAAATTTTCTGAAAATAGATTATTCAGTGAGGTAAGCACAACCACTGAATGCATTGAAGGCACACATGGATTCAAGCACTCAGGAACTGAGAACACACGTTCACTCTGCCACAGTTCCAGAGGAAACTGTGTTCATAGCAATTAGCCAACTGAACACAAGAACCTACCAAAAACACAGTAAATACAGGATATTTTGAAAATTTTAAGTAATTTTAAGCAGGAGAGAGGATTTTAAAGCTTCCACACACTATCAAATGCTGCCTACCTAGCCCATGTAAAACCGCTGGCCAAGGACAGGACATTCAGGAAAAAAGAACAATGAAAATTAGTTTAGAAAATATTTCATACAATGACAATGAAATAACTTAATCTAGCCAGTTCAGGGAAGACTAAATTAGGATGGATGAGAATCTCAGGAAGATAAAAAAAATTATTAATGTAACAGGTTATCAAGGCCACCCCTCTTGGTAGGATCATTTCAACTTTATTATCCCTAACAGATGCCTCTCTGACCGGTTCTCTAACTCTGGAGTGAATGCCCCTCTGCCCTCTCTAGGCACTGTATTCCAGAGTTTACAGAGCTTTCCAGAATAACTCATCTGAATGTTTCTGTTGCTCATATTTATCAACATTGCACATGGAGACCAGCTTCCGTTTCCTTTGCAGCTCTCATATTTAAAAAGACACACTCCTTTACAGTAATCTCATCACTACAAGGGGGAAAAAAAATCTCTAACTTTTACTTTCAAGATATATTTTTAGCCCACCTCAATATTTGTAATTGCTTTCTTCTGGAGCCTCCTTAATTAGGGGAAGTCAAAGTCAAACACTGTATTCCAGGTAAGACCCAACTGATATTAACAGAAGCAAGCACTTATATTGTATGTAAAACCCGTGAAACAAAAAACAACGCATTCTAGCATGACATTTACTTTTCTGGCAAGACTACAGCATTGACTCATACTCTTGTTTATTTTACAGAGTTTTCTTCCCCAGAAGTGCCCCCTAGGGGCAGAGGAAACAGGAGGCTGCACGTTCCCATCAGAGCAGCGGCTGCGAGCGCGGCTGTATCCCGTGCCAGTCCCGAACCCACAGCACATGAGCAGCCGCCTGGGGCTCCCTCTGGCCCAGCCAGCTCCACGCCTGGTGACCCGGCCTGGGTGCTACGCAGCAGGAATCCCGCTGTACTTGCCGAGGCATCGAGCCTGCACCTCTGCAGGACCGAGATCCCGGACAACAACGTGCTCAAGGAAAGGGAGTGTCCAAGAGAGTCCCAGGTGCTTAACGGGCCTGGTCTGGCTGCCAGGTATTTTCTGACCTTTCTCCCAAAGTCGATCATAGCTGGCTGCTCTCCTCCCTACTAGCAGAGAGCAGCCAGTGCCGAGGAGGCTTGTGGAGCCCCCACACTCCCACTGCTGAGAACCACAAACACCCCCAGTTTGGCCAAATGCAGCTCTGCTCTGGTCAAGCCTGCTGCAGTACCCACCTGCTTTTGCGCCTCACGGGAAAAATGCGGTACTACACTACAGGCTATCTGATGGAGCTGCCTAGGGCATAAAGAAATACCATGATTTCTGGATAAACTGAGCTCCTAAGCTTTAAAAAGGATATCAGTATTGTATGTAACTAGTTATTTGAATGGCTCTTCAAGAATAGAGTAAATATTCCATCTCTTTGAGGTTTTAAATCAATAAGCTTACTAAAATACATATTAACTTACCTTTTACTGAATTGGGTAAGGGAATGATCAAATAATGTTACAAGCTAACATTCAGCTAACGTTCAGCCTAAGCATAATCTGGTTATATCTATTCACACTCAAGTCCCGAAACAACAAGAAAGCCCCGTAATTAGAACAAAGTACTAAGATAAAGGTGGCTACAGAAAAGGAAATACTCCTGAATTATCTACTAAAGATTGTGTGAGTTATGTACTAGATAACCAGAGTAATCAAGGGAGAGAAAAAAAAAAAAAAAAAAAAAAACCCTCTTCCAGCAAAAGAAACGCCAGCTTTATCACTTCTGATATGTCAAAATTAATTCTTCCACCCCCAGGGTTTTGTGCAATGCCTCAGACAGACAGGAAGTGTACATGTGGTTTCAGCTCTGTTTAGATCATACTTATTTATCACAATACTAATTTTAAAAATGCACTATACACAACTTTGCCCAGAAACAATCTGTTCACTGCTTTAGTTTTAAAAGCCAAACTGTTGCAGTCAGTTTCCACTTCCTCTCATCAGACACGTGCAAAAATTATCTAGGCCAAAACTTTTCCTCATATTCATAGTATTGAAATCCTGAAAGCGTGTGGCTATTACAGCTGTGTTTTTCTAGCCTCAAATGCATCCTATTATTTTGAGTCAATTTCACAATGCATTTTTCTTAGTACTTACAACAAATTAGTTACATAATGCAGTTGCTTATTAGATTTCTGAAGTGATACATAATGCTTAATCTGTTAAAAGGAACCTGCTAAAAAGTGCAAAGTGATCAGCACACACTGTTTCTACTGTGTTTATAACTTAAAACATACAACTGCCTATATAAGCACCAAAATTACATACTGCTTAATGCAGAGTCATATGAGATGAGCAAACAAATCACAGCAAGATCATCAGAAGAAAGCATCACAGTACTCCTGAATATTACAGAACAGACAGGAAGCTTCTAAAAGTGTAAAATAAATACTGCATAAATAATACCAAAATAAACATAAGGCTTGCTTTTCTAGAAGTCTAATGCATCAAAACCGTTCTAAATGAAAGTCCTGTTCATACTGTTGTTCCCCCAAAACTTCGAACACTTATCATTATACAGCTCTGATCATTATGAAAAGTTAGGTAAAGAGCCTAGTAAAAGAAGAGTTAAGCCAATTCAGTCTGTTAGAATAGACCCCAGGAGCACTGGAGTAAATAGTTTAAGAACTTCATCTACCTGTGGAAGATTAAAAATGCAGCATCAAAATTAAACATAATAAGATGGCCTTAAAAAGCAAAGCAGGTGACATTATCTTCTACCAACAGTAGCTCTAATTTCTTTATCCCTGAGGCAACTCATTTGCACGGGTGGTTACAAGAGCACCAGCAACAGCTGAAAAAAAAAAAAAAAAAAAAAAAAGAAAAATTGTCTTTTCCTATTCTATTGTGAACTGAATTAAAAATAAGAGTTACAGGAGTAACAAGGGGTAGATCTTGTCTAAAGGTAGAAGGGCAAATGTGCAAAGCAGCAAGGTGATGACATTTACTGCATTGCTTGATACTTTAATTTTTTTAATAACTAAATAATCCAGCCAACTACTTCTTCAAATGAAACTCTGTTTCAGTCCTGAATGCAAGGCAGAGACTTCAGCATCTAACAAGCAGCTTTCAGACCATCATCTCAGCTAAATCCCTGAAGTGGCTTTAAACTGGCTGAAAGCACTCCAATACTAGAGTATGCGCAAGGTCAAATCCAAGTTTGTATTCAAAGCCTAATCTACTTGGATAGCACTCAAAACTAGTTTAAGTTTTACAGCCATTCAACACTATTTGCAAACAAGGCAGGTATTAGCTTTTCCAATGAAATACACTTCAGACAGAAAAATATTGATCCAGCTGAGTATTCTGTGGGAATAGATTGATTGTTGATTTTGACAAGAAATCAAATCACCACTAACTAAAACTGTGTTTTTTGTTTTGTTTTTAAAGAGGTTTTGCAAAACGTGGAGGGGTGGGGGAGACAAGGACAAGATAATCTCTCGGCTTCACTTGAAAAGTAAGATGAATTTCAAAATTCCCACAAAACAGAAAAAAATCACTGTAATTTGATTTCTAAGTGGGATGAGCCCTTTGAAAGTGTGAATACGCAGTCTGACATCCTGGAGTGGAGATAGGATGAGACCTACAGAGACCCACTACCAAGATGATGATCATTGTTTGTTGGGACAATCTTTAAAAGGCACCCAAGGAGCAGAGATTTACAGCAAACTGTAGAGCTCTCCAGAGCTAGACAAGTGAGCAAAGAAGGTGCCTCAAGAACAAGCCAATGCCTTGCAGGGAGAAGGATAAACCTTAACTCGAGTTTTAACAACACCAGCACTAGTGTTCATTGGATTCAGAAAGCATGATTTCCAAATCTCATCATCATAGCAAACCATTCAAAATAGGGGAAGACAGGTTCTTCTAAGAGCCTTCTGGATCTAACGGGAGGATACCATTAGCACTAGCGATGCATCACACGCACTCAAAGACTCCAGAGTTTCAGGGACATGGCTGTGTAGACTCCTTCCCTTCACAGAGCAGTACCACACATCTGACACTGCTATAATACAGGTTAGCCTGGGAAAGGAAAAATAAATAGTGCTCTAGATGCCACTGCTGTCCATTACACCTCCTGCAAGCAGCCTCTTCTGCACTGTTCAGACTTGGTAGAGACATGCTCCTCCAAGTCCCCACTGCAGGCTATATTAAATCCAAAGCACAGAGATGCATTGCCTACAGTAATAGCTATAAAGAATAAAGTAATTACTTTCTCCAACAATTTGCTTTCTGCTTTTCTTCTGCTTTCCCAAATAGGTGAATTTCATCTCAGATGAATTATAAGGCTCCTTCCACCACACACTATGCGCTATAGTATCTGATGCTGAGCTTGGAAACAGTCAAATCAATCTCTCCTTTGCTTTCCAGTGACTTGCTCTGCAGGGCAGACCTCAGATTTCTTCACTGGCTCCAGCAGAGTTCACATATACCTACCAGGAGCCTTTCTTCCTTTCTATCACATTGCCAATAGTAAGTTTTGAGATTCTCAATTTACAAGCCAGCCGGACTCAAGCATTTTTCATTTGGTTTTAGAACTTTGAATTTAACTAGGTATATAGTAATTCTTAGACTTTTTCTTAAGTTTCAACGCAACTGAATCTTTTTTTTTTAAGCATTTTAGCGCATCTTCACTTCAGTTCTAAATTTGCCTAATTTGTTTTATTTATTTTAATAATCCGTAAGACTTAAACACACTAGTTTAGAAATAGTCCTTATTTTGACTTTCCTGGAATTCCCTATGCCCCAATTACATGCTTAAAGCAGCTAATGCTCCATAATAAAATGCTGGAAAGAAATTCAAAGCTAAATTACCCAACAGATAGAACCTTTAAAAGAACAGCAATGGTTGGTTTATATATATTATATACATACACACACATAGATATACATGCATAAAAATCCTGCCATAATCACTTACAAGAAATAGTTTTTACAGTACAACTATTACAAAGTGGAGATTAAAAGTACTGTGCTCTGTAGGTTTACCTGTACTACTCTCTTTGAGAGCTCAAGAGTCCTCCTGCACCCCTGCCTCAAAGGGGGCACTTCAACACCCACTTTCCCCAAATACATTTATTTTTATATCCCATGGACACCCAGGAATCGTGATCTGTCAAGATACAGAACGCGAGAGACTTTTCAGGTAACAAAGTGCCCGTCTCTTCTTCCCCCAGTTCTAGCTGGAGGGGAAAACATTCCCCTCACTAGACAATTGCGTGCCTATGGCATATTCCTGCTGTCCAAACAAGTACTGCTCTAGTTATTTCTCTGTCAGGTTCAGTACATTCTTACAAGACACTTTCAGTTTCACAAATGCTCTGCACTAGAAAGGCTTCCGCAAAGTCTCAGAGTTAGCAATGCAGTATGTGCTTCAGAAATTTGCCTTCACTATTTTAACTAATGACTCCATATATCTTTCATAATGCATTCTACATGTATTCTTCTGGTCTCTTAACTAATATTCATTTATTTTTCTGTCCAGGCTTCCTACAAAGAGGGCTATTTTTCCAGCAAATAATCATTTCATAAAAAATAAACAGCTAAAATCATACACTAACTACACACAGAGGACATCACTGGTACCTAATATTAACATCTTTATTTAGTTAGTATAGGTTTTGGGTGATCATGTTTAGTGCAGCAAGACCATCTTTTGTAATACAAGTATAGTCTACCATCCTTCATCAACTTCCCGCAAGCATTTTTGCAAAACCAAATTAACATCGGTGTCCGTAAGGTAAGATATTGTATCTTCCAAATGGGCAAATAATTACTCGGCTCCATCTTCCAGAGAAAAACAAAGCAAAACAAAAAATGCCCAGAAGTTCAAGGTACCTTACGTTATTAAGCAAAGAAAAGTGGTGGTGGTGGTGTGTTGCTGGGAAGGAAGGTGACTAGATAGGGACAGCTGCATTAGAATGAAGTATTGTCCATTTTTTCGATGAACAGACATATTGAAAAAATTCTGGCAGAAATAGGAGCCTCTGAATAATGAGCAGACCTGCCAATAATGGACTTACTTCACTTAGCTGTGTTTTCAAAGATCTGCTTCGAAGCAGCCTACACAACCTAAGGCACCTGCAGGCCACGCATTGAAGAGCTCTGCATTATGACGCTCCCAAGTCAGCACTGGGGGACAGATTGAAGAGGGGCCAGAGAAGGGAAACAGCAGCACGGCCACACACAGATCAAGAAGGCCACCTGCACTGCACAGGAGCCTCCAGCCAACAGCAACACGGGTGCAAATTAGTTTTAGCCTGCATTTTAGAATGGCTATGGCTAGAGAAACCTCACAAACAAGAGCACAGCGAAAGGTTAAGCACATACTGTATACGCCACATAATCCGATATCTGGGATTAGAAGAGGAGGAAAAAAATAAATTCTTTATAGTCTACTGGTGTTTTGTATCAAGATATGTCTGCAACCATGCAAAATACAGATGCCCTAACTAAACTGGACACTGGAGATGGCTTAGCTAGGGCAGCATCAAAATTAGTACAGTAAGTAATTTACTTGGAATAATAATAACAATCTAGGTTGAGCTTCACGCTCTAATGTCTAGGCTTCTTCCATGTTAGCACAGGTACCTCTGCACAACACCAACTACAAACACACCAAGGAAAGAAGCAAGAGCATTTGAAGAAATAAAGCCAATGTCCTGTCTCTTTTCCCAGTTACTGCAGCACAAGGCACCCTGTACTTCAGAGTTGCTTCTAGCTAACCTACTATTGGTAAAGCTGAATTTTAAAAGCCCTGCCTCGGGAAAATATCATATTGAATTAGTGCAGTCTTCCGTCAGCACGAATGCAGACACTGGCTTTGTGCACCTTTCAGTAACGTTTGCTCCACTGTTAAGTGTACCAAGTTAAAGCAAAAAACTACACGGGACCCACGTCACAGATTAGCACAAGCACAGACACAGCTGCTTAAGTACGCTGTAATGGCATAACAATCTATTTCAGCACCTCCATTAACTGAGAACATGCGCAGAAGTAAGACATCCCTCAACTCCAGGTAAAGGTGCTAAATAAACTCAACCTGCCCTACGTGAATCCCATAGAATGAATGGAATCCAATGAATAAAAATTCAGATGCTCTGTCCAAAAAAAAAAAAAAAAATCAGTTTTAATTCTTCCGTAAATACCTACTAGTATACCATGGCATCAGAAGCACTGTTTCAAATGTTATTTTCCTTGCAAAGAAAACTGGCATATATACTGGTAGAATTTGTACTTAGAAAAGCTCCCTAGTAGAAAAGCAAGATGTTCTTTCTAATCAGATTACCAAGCTCTGCAATGAGGCTTCTAGAAGTGAAAGGCCATACAAATCAACTGCGTATCCCACTTAGTGCTGGCATTTCTTTCGAGTATGCTGGAAATGTCTTCTGGAGGAGGATGTATATAGCCCAGTAGATGCTACAATTTTAGGTGGGTAAAGAAGAACTGACTCAAATCTCAAGTCTATAAGCTTTTCCTCCCAAGTAAAAACTTCAGTTATGCTTTGTAAAAATAGCCAATAAAAGAACTGAACTCACAGATCTCTAACAAAAACAAGCACACATAAAATTTCTCTTCTATCAACACATTTCTGGAAATACCCCTGACCAAGCACTCCTGTTCAACACTTAAACAGATAAACCTTGTATCTCTAACTTGCCTGATAGATGAATGCTGTTGTGGAGTTGTGCTCATTTTGTGTAAAATATATATATTTTTAAGTTCTTTGAAAATTCTTGTAAGATTTCTTTTTCAAATCAATAACATACCTGTAGTAAACCAAGAATGCATCCATTAGAAACAATGTTGATATTTAAAAACAAATTAAAAAAGACATGCTTAAAAATAGCAACTGTCAAGTGCTGCATAACTCTGCATACTTTAACATACTTTAAATGTGAAAGTGCTATAGAAAAGAAAAGATGAAGTCCCACCTTACAACTACAGGAAACAAAAACTGTATACACAAGCAGCTAGAACTCCACTAGGTTACATTCTCCTCCTTCCACAATAAATAAATAAATAAAAGAATTAAACAATCCAAAGTGCAAGTTTCATACCTTTTATCCCATTTAACTACCCTGGCGGCTCCAGTTCCTTTGGCTGCCAATAGCAGCACCTGTTTCCAACCCCCTTCAGCTGGCTGGGCCTGTGACTACCGGCAGCCATTTCCAGGGAGGGGCTATTTAAGGAAAGATCCTTGCTACAATTCAGCCAAATTCTTTGTCAAACTGAAGAACAGAGAGTTAAAAAGAAAAAAAAAAGAAGTTGCATAGGTGGTATTACATTTTACACACTGCTTTCAAGTGTGCTGAAGCTATTCTGTGAAAAAGGCTGGTTACTTCTTAAAAGTCTTTAAGCCTCTTATACTAAAGCCTTCATTTTCAGCCTCTTTTCAAAAAGTAACACTGAGGATTACTAAAGCGAAAGAAAAACTCTGCCCAAGTTTTATTGCTAGTCTTCTGTACATCATGTGGTCTCCTGTAATTCTGCACATAAAGTCACATTCTCTGAAGCTGGGCAAGAGGCATCGCCGACAGGCCTCCCGCCGCCGGCACGAGGCAGCGTTTTGGCAGGCGGCATCAGTAAAATAACAGTATATCGCTGCCACTGCAGCACGCTATAGCATCCGTTTCATTGGTTAGCAGTATTTTAATTATTTTCACGATCCGACAGTAGTTTTCTCAAGCCTAAGATGGTAACTGATGACATCACCTTCTGAAACAGCTCGAAAAATAAATTTCATCTTACAGGACCGCTGCATGACTAATCAGCCCACTCCTATGCTTGCTTTCCTAGAAGCACTGTTTATCTCCGCTCCTGGAAGCGGAGCATCTGGCTGCACAACCCCCGCAAGCCTCAGGAGCCGCTGCCACGTGCCCACGCGGCCGGTGTCCGAGTTTGTCTGCAAAGTCCCAGCTGGGGCACAAAAGCTCTGTGAAGGGAGACCTCCACACGCACGAAAAAGCGTGCAGTGTCTCCCTGCAGATGAAGGAGTTTTCCTGTAAGCACAGGGAAGTTCACTTGCAGACAGCATTGGAGCATTTCAAAGCTTTCTCTCCAATAGCCAGACACAGAGTGACAGCAAAAAGACAGCAGAGTTCTGGAAGTGCCCCTGGATAGGCACAGAGTAAGACACTCGGAGTTCACCACCTTACAATGCTTGTATGAAGATAACAAAAACTAATTTGTTTCCTCAAAATTCCAACTAACTAAACACACTACACATAGCTACAAGAACTTAATCAGGCTAGATTAAGTATCGTGAATGATTTTTATACCACAAAATAGATGCTATGTTTGATATACTGTCAGATCATTATTAAAATTTTATTGTACCATTTCAAATATTCAATTAAGTGCTGTTACACAACAAATTATTCCAGACAGAAATAGGTAGGGCTGTTCTCTATTTTAAAACAAAAGAGCATAAGTAAAATTTTGCAGACCTAAATCAGCAGCTCTGCAGAGATACAGAAAACATTACTCTCCAGCCAGAACAGCCTTCATCTCATTTAAACCTGACCTGCTACCACTTGAACTGCTACCAAGATGTTACTAATGCTGCATACATTACTAAAAAAAAAAAAAGAGAGTCTGTCACAGTGGGATAAACACATATTTCTCTATCAACAATAGACTATTATTATACTGTCATCAAAAGAAAACTCTTCTTGCTATATGGAATATAAGTCATTCAGTTTGCTTGCCTCTGTGAAACCTGAATCAGCCTACATTAGTAAGTACATATATAAATATACACCTCATATTACTATACAAAAATCAATGTATACAATAACAGCTTTATTTTAATACAGTGATACACTTTTAACCCAACAGTCCACACATTTTGGCTACCATTAAGCAAATTAAATTGATCATGTCCTAAGACAAGAGCATATGTGCCTCATCATTTTCAAGTTCTGCAAGAACACCTCAGCCTGACCATGCATTCTCAAAATGGGCATGACCTAAAGTTTAATTATTTACTCCATTTCTTTCCTGTTCCAGACAGCAATATACTGGTGTGTACTGCATCCTTACTTTTAAACTGTAAAAAAGTCTTAGTGGCATTAAAACACACCACTCTCCATTGATGCACACTTACCATGACAACTAAGGTGGAAATTTATAAAGATATAGCTAGGTTTTAAAAGGCCCTTTCAGATTTTTACAAGCACAAAGATTAACAATTATATATTATTTCTAGTGAATTAGGGTAACATTAGTAGTGCAACAAAATAAGCTGCAAAGTACAAAACGTACACTCCATTAGAAATCCTGAATTCTGAAATGCTAGTGAAACGTACTGATTTTCAACACGTCTCAAGCCTTTGTTTCTGCTCTAAGGATGGGAAGTTTATACTAAGTGTCACAACATTAACAAAAAGATTTGCCTAATACACTTTCACGGATACACTCATAGATAGGCAAGGGCTATGTACACCATTGTAAATTAACCTAAAGCATTCTTTCTGATCTTAGAAGAATGCAATGTACAGTTATCTTTAGGCAAACAGGAAGTGGACTATTTTAAATGCACACAAACACACATATATACACAAAAAGAAATTTAGCCTTTTCCAGACAGCTGAAAATCTGAGGGGAAAAAAGTTATCACAAGTGGATCAAATTTCCCAGCTAGAAATTGAAATACTTTTTTCACTTTTTCATATTAGATTTGCATATGTTTAAAACAACAACAATAACAAAACCTTACTGTGTTACTTATTACCAGCTGAAAGCTTATACAGATATGCTTAATTCTGAGTTTTGATGAAGTCAAATTCAATTTCTTGCTCTTAGGAAGACTGGTACAATGAACAATAGGAAACTGAAAGAGTGTCTAAAAAAGCACAGGTGAAGGATGCAGGCAAAAGCTCAGCAGAAATACTACATGTCATCCAAACTTTTACATCAACTTCCTGGCAATCATTTAAGGAAACATCATACTGGCCTTTCCAACTGGCCTAATGCTCTTAACTGTCAGTGAATCCCCACTAATCTACACACAAATAATAAGGGCCTCCTTAACACACAAAGAATAAAATGTTTGACTGCTATTCCCTCTGATTTCCTCATCAAGGTAAGAATAACATAATTTCTCCTCTAATTATAGCCTAACACTCTGTTTTTGTTTGGAGTAAGGCTAGCACAATCACTTAACTCTTCCACCCATAGGTAAAAATACCTACTGTCAGAATTCTTTAACGTTAAAAGTTACACGAAGACTGTTGCATTTACAGAGTAGGAATTTGAGTATATTTTTTTTCTGAAAAAAACACAATATAAATCAGTCTAGGGGTCCTCTCCTTCCTCTGACCACATGCTAGGGGCTGGCCAGGTCAGGGACCTAAATAACAAGCGTGTATATACATATACTTAATTGTGGAGCTCACTTTGGTTTGGATTGGTCCATCCTGGCACCACACAAGATCACAGAGACAGCTACTGCCATAAGCAGACAGGAGTGGAGGAGGAAGGTAAGACCCCCTTCTTCAATGACTGTACGAGCTTCATCTGGCACACCGCTTAAGGAACCAAACCCTTGGTGTAAGTTGTTGGGGGACAAGCCAACATTTTAAACAATGACAAAAGCAGCTAAGCTACTGTCTTCCCTAAGAACAAGTCTAATCATGGGTTCATTCAACCTGTGTGATCTGCTCTATGATCAGGATGTCTGGACTCCCAACATGTTTGCATTCGCTTCTCGCTTGGATCACAAGTGATGAACACTCTGTAAACAGAGCGCTCTTCAAAGCAGTCTGCAGAGGTCTCCGTAAGGACTCCGCATCATCTGGGAATTCCCAGAGCCCCAAAGCTCTTCTCAGGCGCACCGCCTTGCTCGTGCCTCACAGCAAGCATCGCTTCAAAGACAGAAGCAATGGGGGGAAAACGGTGGCTCGGGGTGCTGGAGATGACCGAACCTTTCATTCACCAGGAGGCAAACACATCCTCCTGGAGGGGCACTACATCGCCTTGCCTTGCCCATAAGAAAAAGCATCCTCGGGGCGTCCCCTCACCCCCAATGCGGGAAACCCCAGAATAGGACTCCACCTACCAGCGCAGTTGATGTGCACCCAGTCGGGAAGTCACCGGCAGACCAATCACCACCTCAGCTCTTATTTTCTGCAGGTAACTCTGCAACTCTCCCCACCGTCCCGCTCTGACAGTCTCACAACGGCTTTGCCAGAGCCTGCGTATAGCACTTGCTGAACAGGTCGTGACTGCTTTACATGCTCGTCTCCAAGGTTTTTTTTTATTTGTTTGTTTTTGTTGTTGTTGTTTTTTCTTTAAAGGCACTTTATTGAATTTCCTCCCTCGTTCAAACTATCCATTAAAAGGAAAATAAAGAATAATCATAAAGAATATACCACAGTGGCTTGAAGTCTTTTTCACACTTGAATCCATTGAAATATCCTCTCATCTAGTCACCCCATGTTAACAAACACAAAACAAAACAAAAAAGTATGAATTTCCAGCAAAACCTTTTTAAATGATTCTAAACTTTATCAAACCACTAAAATTTACCTTATAGATGGGGCATAGCAATCCTCCTTACTTTCCAGGATGCCTTTAAAAGTCATCCCATAGTGAATGCAGTGGATTCATTCCGCATACACAACAACATATATCCATAAGCCATGGATTGCCCTGTAACTGCACAAACTGCAAGTGCCAAGTGGGAAAGGCAGAAGCAAAGTACTTATTACTAAAGCATACCTACTGAAAAACAAGAAGCACAACATGCCCTGACTTACCAACATTTCTCAACTCTGACCTGTATCATATTTAAGAACAGTTCAAAGTCCATGTTTATTCAGACTCGCACATTTCTGTAAAAATAGCTGAAGTGCCTATTTAGTAAGCACAACTGTACAGAGCCTACTATTGCACTTCACAAGAGGTTAACTACTTTCAGGTAAGTACTGAACTGATAAATAATCTAACAGTTGGAAGGCTCTGTATTCCATAACTGTGCCAAGTAAATTTAAGCTCTGTATTTTCCTATAAAATTTAACTGTTATCTTTTCCAAATAAGCAAATCTCAAATTCTATGCATTTCAATCTGCAGTCTACTATAAAAGCATACTTTGTTAATGGAAGAGGATATACCTGTAAGATTTAAACAAACAAACAAAAAATGCAGCTAGTTTGTGAACAACATATAATTTCTGGTTTTCCCAAAGTTACTTAAAAAAAAAAAAAAGGAAAGAAAAAAAAAGGAAAAAAGAGTGAATGACTATGTATTCAACAGTAATTATGAAGCTCAACATCTTGGAAAAAAAAATAGAACTCTTTCAAAAGAAAATGCAACTACAAGCAGAAGAGTTTCTTAAAAAAATGTAATGTGTATCACTCAGCACGCTTGGGCACTGCATGTCCACAGTACTCACTGTGTCGCATTACAAAGGTAACTCAATAACCAGCTTAAAGTGCTTTAACGAAGATTTACATATTCATTACTCTGCTAGTATTTTTCTTAGACAGCATCCCAACACAACAGTTACATTGTTATGAGCGGGCTGATGAAACTTCCTTCCCTAAGTTGGAAGTTACACAACGCCATTTACTTTTCTAGTTCTCATAGTTTATTACAACTTCACTCTTTTCAGCCTAAGCTGGCTTTTTCCCCGCAAGTGGGCTGATTTCACAAGTTTAGGTCCTTATCAATGCACTACTACTGTCTACTGTATAGTGACACACTAAAGATGCAGCTTGCAGTTCAATACTTCCATATTGTCTAGCTGCTATAAAATATAGTAAGATCAGTATTTCAAAGGTGCTAATAACTCATCTCAGAATAGCTTAGATTATTCCAACATGACTTGTAATTGCTTGGTGCAAGTGGTGTTTGCTTTCCTTTCTCTATAATTATGCAACCATGAGGAAGTCACTAACTGCCTCTAATCACTTGTTCAAGCTGGAACATCAGGACGGAATCTAAGAAAATCAGTTTTCACAATGCAGAAACAAATGGCAGGGGAAAACCACCTCTGAAGACTTACCTGTTCTGCTGCCTCTTAACAGAAAAACCACCCTGGTGGCAGTACTCTGCAAGGTCCCATACTGCTGCAGTTCAAATAGTTAACCAGAAAGTGAAAGGTCACTACATTCCTCGACTAGTTTCCAGCCTGCATAAGAGCAATAGCACTTTCAGCTGACTTGTGCTGGAAGTTGGAAATTAGCAACTTAAAAATTTACTGGACATTTCACTTTTGTCCTCTGAATGCTGGCAGAGGACAAGAGCGGCAGACAGCGCTGGCTTCAAGGGAAAGTAGTTGCAACATCTGTGTGCACCCGTGGTCTCTATAGAGAGCTAGGGAGGTCACTAGGAAAAGCTACTGAAGCCAGAATGTAAATTTAAGATGAATTAAAAACAAAATCCCCACAACCTGTATACATTACTTTCTTTTTTTGTTAGTTTAGCAACTTTATGGAAGGACTCAGCGACATCTAAGGCTGCCAAATTCAAATACCCATAGCATTAAATATTTTGTATTTAATAGACTAAAAAATTAACATGTAAATAAGCATTAAAACATTTAAACTATCATTGAAAGTCACTTAATTTATACAGCATTTCTCTAGTTTCTGGGTTGCTCATGACTCTTACGTTCATTTAGCAGTAAGTGAACTTTTAAACTATACTGGGTATATTACCTTCACATATTTAAATATCAAGCAAAAACCATGATAGATGTTTAAAAAGGAGTATCTACAGCAAGTTTACAGAGCAAATCATCAATTAAACTGCAGAAAGTCTGCTTTTTCCAGGGTTTATACACTGACTTGGAAAAAAAAATAAAAACTGTAAGAGTATTTGTGTGCATGTATGTATGTACAACATACATATAACTACCTAGAATTACTTTCTAAGTAATCAGGTTACACAAGCTTCTAAAGCATACTTAATGTGGAAAGCCCTTATGTGGAAGGAGTTTAAGTTAAAAAAAAAAAAAAAAAAAAGTTACAACATACAAAGTTCTCCAGTACAGACCACTATCAGAGGGGGTTCAACAGAGGCAAAAAAAAAAAAAAAAGCTTGATTTGATGGAACATCATAGTAACAATCAGAATTATTCCAAGATTTGCACACTTACTTTTAAGACATATTTCAACACTGCTGTCTTTGCAGTTCATGAAAGGAGCACTTAGTAAGCTAAAATTAGTAGTTTACCCAGGGGAGTTTATTTACTGGGATGAAGTTGGGTGACAGTGGGGAGGACAGCAATGCCACCAGCTACGGAGGGGGAAGATGCTGTTGGGAGGCAGCACGGCTCTGTTGTCTCTGAGGGCTCCAAAATGCAAGGAAGAGCACAACTTTTAGTTGTCTATCAATAAAACTTGACACTCTTCCCAAATATATCTGAGTGTTTTACAAAGGGTGATACAACATGCTACTCATAGCACATGGATAGGAGAAAAAAAAAAAAAAAAAAGAGTCAGTAAAGCTCAATGAGTTGTTCAAGTTCACCCAGAGAGACAAAGGCAGAGATAAGGGATCCAGACCGAGCACTGTGAGTGCTGCAGCACACTGGCTGAACGACAGAGCCTCCATCCTGCAGTCAGCACCACGGCAGCCGACTCAAAGTAAGACCAGGTCTTAAAGCATTTAGGCCTCCCAATACTTCCAAAATGTCCTTGAGCATACTCTCCCAATAACTTACACAATAAACGCACACAAAAACCATCATATTTAAACTGTATCTTGATCTGCTGTATTCAATGTTACTTTGCAGTGATATTAATTATCCCGAGCACTCTCCCTCATCCCCTCTTATTAAACTAATTTGTATCCCTGTAAGCTTAGAAAATGAACTACAAAATTTAAGGCAGGTAGAAAAACATGATGCATCGTATTATTCCTAAAATCTTAACAAGCTTTTTCTTAGTTGAACTACAAATCTGCTAAAAGATTCATTGTAATAACTAAACTTCCAATGTAATGACTCACAGATCAACCTCATGTAATGCAAGAGGGCAAAGCAAATAAACTGCATAGAGCTTATGCTGCTGGGCTATACACACAACACAAATATACTGCAAAAATTGCAAACTGGCAGAATTTATCCAGATTAAAATAAATAAATAAATAAAAATGCAATAGTATCACAAATCCTATCAAAGAATAAATAAGATGGGAGCTTTTGTTCAAGCATGACTGTATTAACAAGCTTCTTCCTTTGTTACACTAAATTTAAGTGCTTGCTGTACATTTAGTTCAGCCTGAAGAGGGGCTCCATCACTATTTCACAGAACACTGCGTATTTCCACTTGTGATCTGACCTCCTCATCCTCCCAACTGTCTATCTACATATTTATACGTCTCTATTATCAGAGTATCTGAACCTAATCTCTATGGTAACTGTAGGATTTGTTTACATGGAAAAAGTATATTAGAAATGTATGCAAATTTAACTGTCATTTAAATAAGTGGTTTTGCTTGTGAGGGAAGAAAAAAAAAAAGCTCCTATTTCCCTTACTTCCATCTCCTTCATCCCCACTAGGCACTGGGCCACATCTGGGAAGCTCCATATCACACTACATTGACAGTCTGTTGTTTGTAAATACATAAATAGTTTACTTCTAATGGAAAAGATGTGTACAGCATTTTAGATCCTAACACTTACTTAAAAAAAAAGGAAAGAGGTAAAAAAAAAAAGGAAAAAAAAAAAGAGGTAAAAAAAAAAGGAAAGAGGTAAGCCAACTAAAGCAGGATTTTCTAAGATATTGTCATTCAGTCACCAAAGCAAGCAAAACATGCTGAACCTTTATAGCTATACAACTCAGTTTGCTGCTTTTAGTAATATCGAATCAATCTAC
The DNA here is from genome assembly GCA_032275445.1 of Crypturellus soui. Taxonomy (NCBI): domain Eukaryota; kingdom Metazoa; phylum Chordata; class Aves; order Tinamiformes; family Tinamidae; genus Crypturellus; species Crypturellus soui. The sequence goes on along the minus strand of JAUBNY010000523.1, from coordinate 4,051,629 downwards.
TGATTAAACAGTCCATATCGTCTAGTTTCCAGCAGTGAATACAGTACGAAGTACATGTTTTACATAATATACACAGGGACACACAATAGCACAACTCCAGTAGCACAAGACCCCCTTTCCATACTACTCTTCTAACTGACGAGCACCAGCGAACTGATCAATCACGGGTTTATAACCATTACTTTCAACAAGGCTCATAATATTTTGAAACCAGATTTACTGCAGACCAGCACAGCCAGGATCTGGATTACAGAGCCTGGGGGTCTGGGTAATATAAACAGCAGCTCAAGCAAGAAATCGGCACCAAAAATTACAACAGAACTAATAATCCCAGGTCTTAAAAGCTACTTTTAGGGGCATGTCTCTTTACCACATGTAGAACAAGTCATTCTATTCCGCTGAGATGTTTTCCCTATAAAACTTGCCCTGTGTGCCAAAAAGCAACGGTATAGAAAGGCCTAAAAGCAGAAAAGTGCCGCCGCTTGGTGCCGACTGCGGACGCGAAGCACCTGCCGCGCCGGGAAGGCCGCTGAAGCCGCCCGGAAAGCCTGCCCGCACCTCACGGCAGCCGTTCCGCCGCGGCGCGGACCCCGCGCGCGCTCCCGCCGCGGCGGCTCCACGCGGGCCGTCCGGAGCGCGCCGCTCTCGCCGGGCACAGCGAGGCGGCGGGAGCACTCGGCCCGCGCCGGCCCCGCGACGCTACTTTGCGGAGCGGGGCGCCTGCCACCCGCCCGTGCGCGCGGCGGCCCGGCCCGGGCGGCCATGTCCTCGGTGCGCTGCCGGCTGCGCTGCGGGAGAAGGGCAGCCCTCCCGCAGCCCAACTTGCGAAACGCGGCCGAGCCAAAGCTGCCCCCGTCCCCACCTCCTCCTTCTCCTCCTCGCCGCGGGCGACAGCGAAGCCCGCCCGCACGCACGGACCGAGCGGGGCAGCGTTACCTTCATGGCGAGCTCCGGCTGCGGGAAACGCCTCGCTCGGGGCTGCGCGGCCCCGGCCGGACCTGCAGTGGAAAACAAAGCGCTGAGGCCCCGCACCGGGCGGCAGGGGCGGCTCCCGCCGGGCCCCCCCCGCCCCGTCCCGCAGCCCTCCCCTCCGGCCCAGCGCCCCCGGCCCGGACCCCCCCCCTCCGCCGCTTCCCCCGCTCGCCGCCGCTGACGCCATTTCTGCGAGAGGAGGAGAAACTTGCCACAACAACAACCCGCCCCCGGGCCCGGCGGGCGCCCCGGCCCCGCGCGGCTGCGGGCCCGCGCCGGGGGGCGGCGGGGGGCTCCGCTCTCCTGCCCTTGTACGAGCCAAGGGAGCGGAGCGGGACAGCGCGGGAGGGTCGCGTCGCGCCCCGCGCCCTTACGCTCCGGCAGCGGCTCCGGATCGCGGCCCCCTCCCCAAATACGACTCGAGTTGCGGCAGCAACAGCCGCCCCTGCCCGACGGCGGCGGGCGGGCGGGAGGGAGGCAGGGAGGCGACAGAGGGGAGAAAGGGAAGAAGAAGCAGAAGAAAAGACGGGAGCGAGGGAGGCGGGAGGGGGCGGGGAGAAAGGGGCCCGACCCGCTCAGCGGGGACACGGAGCAGGGGGGGGCACCGGTCCCTGCCCGCGGGCGGAGGGCGCTGGCGGCGTCGCCGGGGCCTCCCGCCCGCAGGCGGCTCCCGACGCCGCCGACCCCGCTCCGCTCCGCGCCGCGGCGGGCGGGGGGAGGAGGCGGCTCCGCGAGTCCCGCCGCAGTCTCGCTCCGAGGAGAAAAACAAGCGGCC
>JAUBNY010000523.1:4028173-4049782 GCA_032275445.1 Crypturellus soui | reverse complement strand
GCCCGGCCCCCGCGCCGGGCCCCGCGCTCCCCCCGCCCGCGCCGCCGCCGTTACCTTTTGTTCCGCGGCCGCCCCGGCCCCGCGGTTGGGGGGGACAGACGGGGACGGCGAGCGGGGCGAAACTGCCCCCGAGCTCCGGAGCCCCTCTCCCGGCCTCGGCCCCCGCTCGACGCTCCGGCAACGGCTCCTGGCGGCGGCTGCTCCTCGCGGCGTGCGCCGGGGCCGATCCGCCCGGCCCGGCCCGGCCCGGACGCGGCGCTCGCAGCGGCGGTGGCGGCAGCTCCGCTCGGCTCTGCTCCGAGCCGCTCCGTCCCCCTCCCGCACTGCCTGAGTGACGGGCGGACGGCGGCGCAGGGACACGCCCCCCTCCCCGCCTCCTCCATTGGGCCCCGGCCGGCAAAGCCCGCCCCACGTGCTGCTCCATTGGCTGCCGCGTCGGAAGCGCTGACGTCATTTTTCCCCAGTTTTATGGAAACTGAGGCTCGGCGTCGCAAGGATCCATGGGCGCTGTAGTTCCTGCCCCGTCGTTCCCCGGGCACGCAGCGCGATCCGAACTACACCTCCCAGGGTGCCCCGCGAGCGGGCGCGGCGAGGGGGCGGGACCCGCGCCGCATGCTAATCGCGGCGGGGGCGGGGCCGGCGCGTGCGCAGCGCCGCCCTGGTGGCGCATTTTCCCCCAAGAGGGGAAGGCGCCCGGCATAGCGGAAGGGGGCGGTGTTCCTGGCCGTGTGTACTGCTGCGGCCGCCACTCCCGGCGAAGGCGCCTCGCGAAGCGGAGCGCAGCGGGTGGCAGCAGCAGCAGCAGCAGCGAGGTGAGCGGCGGCCGCGGCCCTCTTTCTTTCTGTGTCTCTTCGCAGGTCGTTGCCGGTGGGAGGTGCCTTCGTCGGCCGTTGGCGGCTCGCAGGGGGAGGTGCTCCTGCCCTCCCCGAGCGGCGCTGGCGCCTGGCCGGGAAGGGGCCCGGAGCGGGCGGGGCGGCCGCCGGTAGCGCTGGGCGGTGCCGGGGCTCGCGGCGGGCGGTGCTTCCCTCGCTGGCGGCGCGGAGCAGAAAATGGGGGCGGGCGGGGGGCGCGGGGAGCCCGCGCCGCCGCCGCCGCTCTCGCTCGTCTCTAAAATGGCGCTGGGGCAGCCTCCCGCGCTGGGGCAGCCCTCGCAGCGAGCCGTCACTTCGGCTGTGCCGGTCTGGCCGCCTGGAGCGTAAGGCGGTTTTCGCTCCTTAACAGCCTAGGAGCGAGTATAGAAAGAGCTTCTCTAATTAGCTTGGGGCTCTGGGCTGGGATGACAAGCAGCCCGTCCAAATTACTGTTGGATGGGCGCCTCGATGGCGCCTTTGATACAGCTTTCACTCATAGCAGTACCCCTGTGTCCCGTCTGAAACAGACCTCCTCTCGCTTGCTTCATCCCCGTGCTGGGGCCTCTTTCCTTGCTCGCAGTGAAACACTACATCCTGTCATGAGGCGCTCTTAAAATTTTTCTCGGCAGTTGGTTTTGCAGTGCAATTCACTGCCCCTGTTCTATTTGACTATCTTATTTTCGGGGCAGTTTTGCTATAATGGAGCCATCGGGATTGCTATATTTAAAGCGCTTTTTAAAAATACTTGTGTGTGTGTTAGGTGTGTGTAACCTGGAACACTTTGGTTATGTTGCAGTTCAAAAGACAGTTCCGTGGGCTAGCATTGCTCAGACTAAGCTTTGTAATCGTGGTTCTAGTGGGTTTATGTGGTGCTGCTGAGAAGTAGTTGGCGGGGGTGGGGAAGCTTTGTGTTAACCGATATGCAGGGAATATGTAGGACTTAAAAGGAAACTGAACTGGGCAAGATCACGTTAACTTCCATAATCTTCTGAATAAACAAATGTGTAGGATTGCACTTCCACTAGTGAAAGACTTTACATTCCCTTTCACCTGTTTAAGTTCTTGCATCTTCTTAAGGTGTGTCAACTGAAATATTGCCTCAATCTCTTAAACTAGAGAGCTTTCTATAATACTGTAACTTCTGTAGTATCTTGATCAGCTGCCTCAGCAGAAAACTCTCAATATCAAGAATTACCTGCAATGTGTTCAATATTGGAATTTTCTACAAAGAATAGCAATATTACTGCTCTGTCTTGTCTCATACTGCCTGGTATTTTTTGCTGATTGGCTCTTAAGCATCTCTATATTTCTTTATCAACCATCTCTTGTGTAATTTTGGGATGGATTCTGGATGCTTTTCTGGTCACTCTTCTTGCTGTGTGTTAGACATCATTCTTCTAAATGACTAGACTGTGTTCTTTCTGTTAGCAGAAACTACCTGTCACTTAATATGGAGAGTACAGTGGCCTAGTGGCTTAACTGTGGTGATTTAAGCTTTCCTTGAAAAAAGAAAGAAATCTAGGCACTGAAGGGAAAACTGTCTGGCTGATTTTCTGCAGATAAGCAATATTTCAGAAATTAATACAGGAAAGGCCTGTTTGGTGCTAAAAGAGTGGGTATTTTTCCTTGATAGACAAGAAAAACCTTCTCAGTCCTGGATGTGAGGGGAAGAATTTTAAGGTTTGCTTTTAAATAGTTTGTTAGGAAAGGCTTGGATTTTGAGCGCTCTAATGGTACTACCACACATGCTTGCTGTGGACTGCCTGTCGAGCTATGGGAGGCCTTTATAGGAGGGATTGTACTACTAGCATCTTGCTCTCTCGTGCTGTCTTTGGGCAGATATGTGGTCTTTTGGCAGATAACTGTCACAGGAGAGATGCTATCTTTGTAATGCCTTCCTATGTCTTTCTCTACAGGCTTCTCGTTCAAAATATCTGGTCAGGGGTTTTGATAATCTTTTTGATTGTACTTCTTCACTGAAGGCTCCTTAGGCCTACCTTGGAAGTATGGGAATGCAGTTTCACAGCTGCCTGTCAGTGAGTGCTGGCTCAAAAGCAGTGCCTGTCCCTTCAGTTATATGAGTAAGTAGGCAAAAATGGAGAGATGGGTGTTAAATAAACCTGTCTTAAATTATGGTGTGCCTAACAGCTAGTTGTGTTGACACACTATGGCATAAGATGGAGGGGCCATATCTCTTATGATGACATTACTTATTAAGCAAAGCTTTTCCAAAAGATGCAGTCTTATGAATGTTTCTCCAGCAATTATGCTTGCTTAAACAGCCTCTCTTGCTTCTGAAGTTGTAACAGGTTATGTAAATACATGCAGTGAATTAAATGCATGAATTAATCTAGACTTAAAGTTGGAAAATCATTGTTCACATGGATTGCTTTTCCCAGCTTGGGCTGTTACAAATACTTAAGTGTAGGAGGGTGGCAATAGGAGGAGATAAGAACTGAATGAGCTGCTGCTGGAGCTGTTGAAACTCTGAGGAATGCCAGCTGGTCCAGGTATCTTAAGAGGAAGCAGTGATCTTAATACTGATCCCCTGAATTGCTCAAGTAATTTGGGGCAGTTGTTGAACCCATCTTATTGCACAGATGCTGATCATTCTTTCTAATCTAGTTAGATTAGAAATGTATACATCAATACTTGCAAAAATTGCTTTAAAGTGACGTTTTTATCAGTGACATACTACTCAATTTTCTGGGGGCATGAGGGGGGGGAAGGAGTTGGGCGAGGAGTATGTACTCTCAAAGATGCTTGCTAAATAGCTGGGAAATGATGCTGAAGTAGCAGGAGAGCACGATCAGTTTATGCTACTGCTGCAGTTCGTGTCTTAAAATGACATTAGAAGAACTGTTTTGAGCTGCTGCATCTGCAGTGCAGCAAGGAAGGCTAGAGGTGAAAGGAGAGAAACATGTATTATAGAGAACAGCCGAGCTGGGGGGAAGGCAAGTATAGATGACTAAAGAGTATGTGACCTGAAAAATGATTAATAGATATTTGATGAAGTATGAAGGGAATGAATCCTAAAGATTCATAAGAGCGTATGATAAAGATCTATAAGAGTATATGATGTGTGTAAAGGCAAGAAAGTAGTGTATTCCTGTTCTGACTTATAAAACAGGGTTGAAAATCTCTTTGAAAAATCAAGCCATTGTTCAGCTTGCATGAATGCCTGAGATAATATACCTTAACACAAAGGCAACCTAAACTTCTGGTTAGGGAAAGCATTTTGAAAACTTCAATTAGAGCGCTTATATGGTTTTCTGTATATGCAAAGATATAGTGAGGTTTAATTGTTGTGAATGCCCCCTCTTAAATGTTTCTAACTTCTAGCAGAAGTCAAAGTAAACACTACTAGTCTAGGAGTTGGAGAGAATTAAATCTAAAAACTCTAAATTCCATCTTTAGAGCATATGGTTAGTTCTTGTCTAAATGACTAAAAACTCTTGTGAAGATAGTAATTGCCAAAGATATAATGTTCAAAGGAGTACTTATACCTAGTCTAGATGTTAGCTTAGTTTTTCTGAATTGTATAGTAAATTCTATTATTCTTGTTTCGTTGACTTCAGCAATGTTAATAACACTTCATCTTCTTTTAACAGTGAAATACTTCTTATGAAATAAAGAAATGGATGCAATGGATGAGACCTCTAAAAGAATCCTTCTGGAGCCATACCAGTATTTACTTCAACTACCAGGCAAGCTTCCTGATACTGAATTGGTTTTAATATCAAAATTGTTTTTATAGCATGTTTGTGTTAAGAAATGTAAGCCAAGAAGTGTAAGGTGGGTTTTAAGTGTAATTTAAAAGCAACACACTTCATCATGTATTCTCTGTTCCTCTTGGAAACCCAGCCTTTTGAATTGTTTCAGTAGCTCCAAGGTGTGACTATTTTGGAGCAGATGGTCCTCCAGTTACTCAGCAGTCTGTTTAGAGCAGTTGACCAACTATACTTAAAACTAATAAGAACAAGCACTGAAGATTTGGTACCATTCTTGAAGAATGAAACAGTCACTGCTAAGATGATCTGTTTGCTGTGCTTCATGCTGTGTGTTGTGGACTTTTTTTAAAGAACCTGCTTCCTTGCTGCAATTTGTTGCTGGTATTTGTAGGGCCAGGCTTTCTTATAGCCTGTTTCAGCTCATCTTGGATTGCCTCACAGTCTCTCTGTGGTACTGGGCAACTAGAAACACTTTCAAGTGAAGCTTTCTGTCTTACAGTAGCAATTCGGGTAGTATTCAGGAGCCAGGCTGATAGAGAACTGGTGCATAGGTATGCAGCTCAGACTCTTTAAGTAAATAACCATGCATGCTGTGGCTTCTACTTGTGCCCTTGAATTAAAAAAGATCATATAAGCTATCAAATTGATTAATTTTGTAGAAATAGTGGAGCTATTTTGTGTCATTGGACACAATTGATTTGTCTTACATTAGTGAAATTCAGGAAAGTAGAAAACACAGTGAATACTATTTTGATCAGAATTATTTAATATTTGGGGGGCAGGGGTTAGCCCTTTTGTCTGAACAAATGGCATAAAGAAACAGTCACAGTAATAAGTGCCTCTTGCACTTCTGTAACAAGCTGTGTGTGTGTATATAATAAATATATAATATATATCAGCAGGGGAGCTCTCTAACCTGCTTGTGGTCAACTTCATTATTTGCTTCTACAAGTATGGTGGGTTCTTGTCCACACTAGAGATCAAAGTTGAGTTGGTATTCAGTACCACTTGAGTTGAGAAATAAAAGGAGAGACCAGGACAATAACATTCCTTTTGAATGCCAGAAAGCTTCCTTGTTTTCTTGAAGTATTTTCCATGAGGCCATTTTAAACTGGGTGGTGATTTTGCTAGAATAATTCCCTCAGAATAAATGTGAGCTATTCTAGATAGCTTTGGAGGGGCTAGACCTGAGGAAAAGCTAGTACCTCTTTGTAATATAAACTTTTAAATATTGTTTGGTTTTAGGTTCTATTGTTTGGTTTTATTTTGGTATTGTTTGGTTTGGTTATAACAAATACCTTTTGGTATAGATGTCCTCTTTATCTAGTGTTTTTAAGGTCCTACAACTACTGCAGGGGAAGAAAAGCTTAGCCTCCTAGTAGAAAATAAGCAATAATATTCAGATGAAAAGCTTCTGTTAGCTTAAGCGCTTGACTAAAAGCTGTTTAAAGTGAAGTCTTTCACTTTAAATGTTTGGGATATTTGTGTGATTTCTGTGTTAAACTCCCTGAAATTTGAATTCAATCCTCATTAAACTGAATGTTTTACTAACTTCCATCAGAACTTGTATCTGTGCTGGGCTAGTGCATAGGGGTTTCTCATGTTATACAATGCAAAGCTTTGTTCAGTGGCAGTGAAATAATGTTCTATCCTACTGAAGTGTTGTAAGTATGATTGTCCACTTTGAACTAAATTAACTTTAGATCATTGTGTTCATGTTTTGGAAAAGTGTGAAAGTATTCATTTCTTTCTATGCAAAACTGATGACACAATCCAAAAGGGGAAACTTCCAAACTAAGCAGGTAAGTTGTATGCATGCAGCAAGCTTGTTCTAAGTAAGAGTGTTAAGCAGTAAGGGTTTGTGAAACTATTAAGGGTACGTGAAGCTATACACAAGACTAGATTTTACTGTTTCAAACATTGGCTTTGTCCCCAAATTGACTGTGGTGAGTACAGAGTTAAAAGTCAATTACTTACATAAATGGCCATTCAGTATTAACACCAGTCTTTGGAGGAAAAAGTAGGGAATATATTAGCTATTTGTAATTAGGACTTGTTAGATAAACTCTGGCATCTCACGTGGGCTCCACCCTGCCTGAAAGAAGTAGTTTTGTTTCTTTCTTCCTTATGCTCTTGGCACTATCTTTCCACTTCTTAAGTGCAGGTTTTCAGCTAACTAAGCTAATGAGTAGTATCAATCACCTAACTTGTTTTTTAAAAAATCTAGTACAGTAAAAGCCTAATCATCTTCTGTCCCTGTAGTGACCTGACACAAGTGTGGGGGCGAAGCTGTTCCTGTGCTAGATGACCTTGTTAGCTTGTCTAATGTCAACTTTAGTGTGCAGCAGAGCTGTGAGGGGCTTCTGGAGAAAGATTGACTGAGAGTTCAAGCTATGCAGATCTGTGGTTGTAGAGTCGTGTAGTAGCTTTTTCAGGAGCCTTACAAGATAAGCTCCAGGTTATGATACATATCAAATTAGCTTTATTTAAAAAAATAAAAAAAAAAGAATTATTAGTTAGCAAGCATGGTTGGAAAACAAGTGTCTTCTAATTCTCATTAGTATAAGAACACAACTTTAATGTAGAAATATTAAGGAATTATACTTCAGTACAAGAGGAAGCTAGTTACTTTGCTTCACATTAATGGTATGAGACTTAATGTAGCCGTTCATGCTGATACTTGAACGTATGCTTGCTTGTTTTTTTAACTTCAGGAGTATATTGATTACAACATAAGACCAAAACTAACCCATATTAACTATGAGTAGGATAACTAATGTTTATTAACAGTATAGTGCTTAGGGGAGAATACATTTCAAACTAACTTTCTTGTAGAATCTATTTGTGGTGAAATAATTCTCATACCAGCTTATAGAAATGTACCTTAGACAGAAAATGAAGTACACTAAATGTGACTAACTTCCACAATACCAATACCTTGGTCCGTCTTGAATAGCCTTACTCATTCGTGTAGGTGGTAAATGAAGAACCCTTTCTCTTGGAGTGGTTGAATCAGCAATGGTAGCTGGTTAAGCCGCACTAAAGAATTATAAGGAGCTGTATTGAAACTGAAGTGATCAACAGCTTGCTGTGGAAGGGGATAACTCCTGATCCAAATCTGCTTCTGCCCTTTGCTGTTCACTGCTCCGATGTTGGTTAGGCCCTTTGTTGGGCCTGTTTAGCAGCTTAAATGAAAAGATCGTTTTTCCCTTTTCAGCTCTTAACGATGTGCTGATGAACTGAACCAGCTCACTGAAAGAGCTAAGAGCAATTGCAAGGTTGAGTTGATGTTTCTCTCTGAATGACTGTACTTACTAAAATATATTGTTTGTTTCGATAGCCAGTGTTTGCTCACTATTTTGATGCATCTTCTAGAAGAGAGTGGAACCAACTGATGCTGTGTTGGTGCTGCAATTTGCATAGAAGGGGGGCAGAAACTCCTGAGGACAATGTATGATAACTTAGTGGTGGTGCTCATGCCCCTTTCAGGGCATGATCCTCACAAATGGAGCAATTGCTCCTGGCACATCAGAGGCCTTGACTCTTCCTGATCTCCTGAGCAAGAGGTGGTCGCAACTCCACTGATCTTAGGATACCTGACCCACTTACTAGGCAGGAGGAGAGTGGTAGCTCCTGCCTGCAGAAGCTGTGTCCTGGTGGAATATTAGTGTGACTAAGCAAAGGAGCCACAAGAGGGGGTTAGCAGATCCCCTCCATTTGAGTGAGTGATAGCAAAGGAGATAGGCAGGATCTCCTGCAAGACCCTGTGGGTACAAGAGCTTGAACCTCAACTGTAATGAAGGAGGAGCAGACAGTATGTGGTGCCCAGTGAAGGAGAGACAATGCACACAAACTGAAACACAGCAAATTCTATTTAAACATTAAACACTAACTCTAAGGATGATTGAATACTGAAACAAGCTGCCCAAGTGGACTGTAAAGCCTTTATCTTTGAAGAGTCACAAAACCTGACTGTGCGTGGGCCTGAGCAACCTGTTCCACTTCACCTTTTGGACAAGGCAGTTAGACTAAACTATTTCTAGAGGTCTCTTTCAACCTTTCTGATTCTGTGAGTTGTTAAGAGTTGGGAAGATCTTTCAGAACAGGTATCTTGCATGGTGTTTCTAAATGCTTTCTCAACACTATTTCTAAGTAGGAGAATCTTATCTAATCTCCTGTCATTATAACAGCAGGTCTAGCCTAACCCTTCTGAAAGAGCTCAATAAGCCATTAATGAGTTTTAAAAGGGTTTAATAAATGAAGTTGAGTTGTATTCCCACTGTGACCTTAAACTGTTACAAGGAGCAGCTCATTTAAAGGTACAGTCCTGCCCTTTGCTTGTGTTCCAACAGTTAACAAATGCCTGCTGCGGTGCTCCTGTAACTTTGCAGGGAGGCTGCATCCAGGGATTTGTTCCATTTCACCCTAATCTATCAGAGGACAGAACTCTACATGAAGAGTAGCTGAGGTACTAGACAGCTTGCTGTGCTGGAAGGGCGCTGTTCCCTTTCCTCTGCCTTTCGGCATCTGCTGCTAACCCTGTGCTAACTCTGGCAGCCTCATTTCATAAGCAGACTCAGCATGTAAAGTTGACAAAAAACTAACCCAGCAGAAAGTGGACAGCTGTTTTTTGATGGTTTTGATGGTAGGTTGAGATAGTTTGTGGTCTTTCCCATGTGTTTCTATTAACTCAGCCCTCATTAGCACCTCACAGCTATCCCTTTTATGCCTAGCAAGTGAGGTGCTGCCTTAAGGATCTGGAGTCTGAAGTCAGTTTAGTGCAGCATGTATTAAAGTTAGTGCCTCTCCAAACATGGAGGCTTTGGGGCTTTGGTCTGCACCCTTTCAGAAGAAGGCCTGTGTATTTATGCTGGTTTTAGAGAAACAGGTCTTTGTAAAGAGGTGTGAGAGGTTGTCCTCAAGATGATGACCTAGCTAGGCTAACCAGGCTAGCTTGCATATCTAACTAGGCAAGGGTCTTCTACTCTGACTAAATTTATTATAATGATGCGAATGCAATTTTGCATTCAGAGTATTTTTCCTAACTTTCTTTTCTACCCAGCCTCACTGAAGGCAAACTATCCATAGTTAGATTTAGGCAGTAGTGGTAGTTTTCAGCAGACTAAGCAAAAGGCATTTAACTTTGATAAAACCTTGTTACAGTTACGTCTGTCACTAGCTCTGTGCATTAGGTAAAGTTTCTATCTTTGGAAGTTAGACTAATGTGCTCTCCAGTTTTACAATAGCATACTCAGATTAACCAGTAGAATAGTGATATGTAACAGTGATGAAGGGAGAAACTGAGTAAAACCTGTGCAAACCACTTGTGCTTATGAAGGAAAAGATGAGTGCTTCATCTTTCAGTCAGTGTGCTTTTCTTTCAGTAGTCAGTGTCTAGACAGACTTGTTATGCTGTCTGTGCTAAGGAACTAAAATGCTAAATGAGTTGTGCATGTTAATAGTCCATCTAGACTGCATACTAGTAGTGCTACCTGCCTCCCAATGGCATAACACTTGTAGGCAAATACCAAGCACTCCACAAGCTTACTTGCTAGGAAATACATTCAAAAAAAAAAGTAGCAGCCTAATGTGTTTTTTAAAAAGTAGTTGTTCTCTGTCAATGTAATTTTGATGTGAATGAATGGTAGATAAGGTATGACTCCTTAGTCTGTTATTATCTGAGTAGTTTTCTTTATGGGTATACTGATACTGTTAACACTGAATCTGGCAAGCCATATAGTTTAGCAGATGTTCATAATCAAAAGCTGAATCGTATTCAATACTCTAGAGCAGCTTCTCAGCTATAGCTCATACTTTTCTTTAATAAAATGTTAAATTTGATACAAATGGAGAAAAGGAGGAGCATGAAAGTTGGTTTAAAATCTTAGCTTGTGAGGGAAGCACTGTTGTCAAAACAGGTTTGAAACTTGAATTGGTATTGGTGCTTTGTTAACATCAGATTTTTAAACTCTTGGATAATGCTCTAATTTGCACTTAAATTTCAACTAATTTGAACTCAGACTGCCTGTGTTTAAAGTGGGAACCCAAACTCCTAAATATCTGATTCTTAAATCTGACCTGGGTATTTGCTGTCCTGGTAGAGAACAAACCTGCCAAGGGAAACTTAGGAAGGTATTGTATTGTTATGAACACAAAGCAATCCCTTTCTCTTGTGACAAGCTATTGCTTAGTGTTTAAAACTGAGCACAGCAAGTGAGAACTAAGTGGTTGATAGAACACAAGCAATACTGACAGGGCAAAGCCACAGGGCAAGATGTTGTTGGGAAAGAAACACCTTTCACCAGCCTTCCTAACGAAAGGTGACAGGATGTAGTGGAAATCTCCGAGTGAGACAAAAATTGAGGCACTTTGAGTGAGAGAGGAAGGTTTGTGTGCCTACTACATAATCCTATATCACAAAATCCTATACCGCAAAACTATAGCTTACCCAGTGATGGTTTAATTAGAAAGTGAAAAATACAGTTTAGTATCTTCAGGGTCTATAACTTCAAGTGAAATCTGCCCTGTATTATATAGTTCTGCATATGCAGATCACACCAAAAATAAAGAAACTTAAAAAAGTAAAATATTAAAATTCTTACTGCTTGGGGCAGGATGCCTTTGTTAATGTGTGTACTAATTTTGCAGAATCATTCTTAAGTTATCCTTGTAGAATTTGAGAGCAATAATTAAAACCCTCACTACCTAGGTGGCACTGCTTTGAGGCTTATGGCTGCTTCTCTTCACTTTGTTGATGTGAGCTGTATGTGCAGAGGTGTCTGTCTAAACTTGTCCTACAATTATTCACAGGAACTTAAAGATAGCTGAGCTGCTTAAAGCTCAGAGCAGTGTTGTGCCTTAGTATAGGTAGAGGTTTATTGATCTTTAATGAAGATAAATTGACAGATATTAGGCTATTACAATTTATTAAATGTCATGAATTTAGTCACATGGGTTACATTTTATTTAAAAAACATCTTGAAGTAGAGCATAATTGGAAACAGTTATTCAAACACTAAAATTGTTTTTTTTGGTGTCTGCCTTCAAGATAGGCAATTGGCTAATTGCTACTTTGAGAATCAAAGTAGAACAAATCCTGTTATTCACAGGTAGACTTCTGGGGTTCAAGATAAATGGCTGAATCATGGAAAGCACTCTGCTTCCCCCCCCCCCTTTCTTTCTGCTTGGAGTAAGATATTTTGTATAGTTCTTAAATAGAAATGTGACAAATGTCACCTTTCTGTTTTGCAGATGTCAGTAGTGGTGGGGCAGGGATTCAATAGAACTATGGAGAAGGAATATGAAAACAAGAAGTAGATATTCATTCAACAACTGTCTTCAACTACCAATGAATCAAGTTTGGATGGATGAACTCAATATGCCTGGCAAACCACAGTTTAATTCACAGTAAGCTGACCTGTACAGGTTACCAAGAGGCTGAAAATCTGTTACTAAAAGTTCCAGGGCTAAGCAATATTATGAAAATACATAATATGTATTTTCAGTGTTTCTACATACTGTGAAATGTTTAAAATGGAAGTAGCTAACAAACAAAATGCTTGTATGTGATGAGGAAACAAGCTGCAACAAACTTTTCAAGTGAAATCTCAGTTGAAGAGATCAAACTGATCAGCTTATTGGTCTTAAATTGGTGGTAGCTGAGATGGAGAAATTGTACCTTATAATGGACTTTATCTGATTTTACAATTGCCTATAACAATATTTTCTTTGTAGGTAAGCAAGTGAGAACCAAATTGTCACAGGCCTTTAATCACTGGCTGAATGTTCCAGAAGATAAAATACAGGTATTCACTAATTATTTTTAAAAGGTTGTTATCTATCTAGGAAGACTATAGATTAGGGATTTTTTTTAATACAGTATAAGTCAGAATTCTTAAAAGCACTAATTGTTGAATATGTTAAGCTTTCAGGAAAACAATTTTATTGTAGAGCTTTGACTTTGGTGTAACACTAAAAGATTGCTGTGATTTCTCATGCATAATAACTACTTATTTGAAGTGCTCAGCCTGTTAAGCTGTTGATGAGCAATTGCCATTGTAACCCACTTCTGTTAATACTGAGCTATGATTTATAAAATAAGCCAGTGATATTATAAAATACCTGAAAGAAGTAGTTGAAGTTCATCTCTTAAGACTTAATACAAAAAGATCAAAGCCAACATTTATTATTCTGAGCCTAACTGTGGAATTCTGATCATAGTCTAGATTCCTTATTCCCTGATGAGAAGCATCAGAGCAGGATTTTTTCCTTCCCTCTCCTCTTGGACATCCCTATGCAAGATGCATGGCAGTGTATCTACAGACCATGACTTTGTCATTTATCCAGCTGGTTAATTGTGTGTTAATTGCACTAAGGGTTAAGCTGAGTTACACTGTGCGGGGTGGGGAGAGGCAGGGTTAGGGTAGCTTGAGGGGCACTTGAAGTCTTCAAGTGTAAAGTGGTTCCAGCTATCTAAGTAGTGGAGCAAGGTTACGTTCATTTCCTTGATATTTGTGTTTTTAACTTAAGCCATAGAATTTTTTGTCAGATTATTTCATCTGCCTTTCTGTTAGCCTGTGTAGCTAAGCAACAAGGTTAAAAGTGGCTATTTCCAAATGTAACTTCAAATACATGATTTAGTGTATATACACTGCATATGGACTTATTCTAGTATCCCAGGGCCTTTGGAGGTTATCCAGGATAATCTCTTACTTCAGGTTTCTCGGACTGAAGCTTTGAAAGTTTCTGAAGATGGAGATTTCACAGTCTTTCTGGGTACCTTTTCTAATGCTGAAACCTTTTTTCTGATTTAAGATTTTTTTTTTTTTTCCCCCTGATGTCCATCTCTTTTACTTAGCATCTGTGAGAATGGAACTCAGGCTTGTCATGCATTATAGTTAAAGCAGTAGTGCTTCTATGTGACTGGAAGCCTAGCAGTTTGTCTCTTTAAAATGGTCACATTAACAGTTTCTGAGAACTTAATCCTTGTTTAATTATCTTTACAAATCAAATGGATATTGTAATGTTTCCTTTGCTGTGTATGCTGTTTGTGATGCAGCTCAGTACTTCAGCTCAATTCCTCAGGTCATCAGAAGAAAAAATAAGACCCTGTATCTTCTAATATTTATCACAATTGTTATTTTTCATAATTGTACTAATTTTAATAATTTTAGGTTGCAGAAGTTTAGAGGACTGCCTCTAGTCATCTGTTTAACATATCCCAACCTTCTTAGGACTTGTTCCAATGTTTTACTGTTTGATTCTGTGGTTATAGTTCAGAATAGAAAGTTTCCTATGCCTTAATGTGCTGGAATAAGACTCATAATTAAATCCTCCATGGATAGCTTATTCTGTCTTTGATCGTTCTGTCTTTATGTAGCTTGCCTAAATAAAGTATAAGTGAGGCTACTGTTCCTTGGCAGTCAAGTCAGTGTTACTATTGGCTGCTACAATTTCACACAGTTTCCAGACAAGTGTGTGTGGTGTGTTTTTTTGTTTGTTTTTTTTGTTTGTTTGTTGTTTTTTTTTTTTTTTTCCCCTCTCCACTTGCTGCATCTCTGGTGTTAGTCTTATACTGCACTGAGACACTTCACCTTGCTGAGTTAGAGAGCATCAGGCTTGTCAGGTTAACTTTCTTCTACCAAGTAATGTGCTGAAGTGACAGCACAAGGTTGAGTAAATTTCTAAGCTACTGCAGTCAAAGTAGAAAGCTGTCTCAGGGTGAGACTGCAGCAGCCACTGTTTAGATGGTATAAGAAAGTATTGTACTCTGCACTGGTGATTCTGCTCTTACAAAGACCAGTCTTCCTGATTCTTCAGAGGACTATTTGGTATCTTCCGGAAACGAAGCTTTTGATGCTAAGCATCAGGATTTTCAGATGAGCATCTTCTGCTTTCAACTTTGAAGTATTTCCCATAGCCTTTTTATGGAAGTTCACAAGAAAACTTAAACAGACATGAAGTACTGCTTATTTTAATTATGCCCTGTGTCATTAGCTGCAAAATTTCATGACACTTTGAGTAAAATGAAAAAAAAATGACAAAAATACTGTAGTAGGCTTGCACAAAAATTTGCAGGATTAATAAAGAAAATACAAGGGACTCTTAGTCCACTGATAATGACATAACAGCAAATATTCAGGCAATATTATGCTTCAAAGTTGCTTTATCCTTATTCATTATGATAAAGTCAGTGAGCAGTAATTATTTTTTACAGATCAAAGAAGGTCTTGCTCACTAACTGGTAAATGGCCATTAGTGCAGTTTGTAACTTTGTCATGTGCATCTCCATCAAACTCCTTAAAAAACCTTTGGAACAGTAGTCACTGTCAACATCTTGCTGATTAAGAAAAGGCTTGCAGCAGCCATGTCCCTCTACTACTTTGTATAGCATCAAGCAAAAAGGGCTGTGCTAGGTACTTGCCACTGTTTAAACGGTGATCTTAGTTTATTTTTTCAGAAGCAGTTGTTTAGATGAATTACTCATTTGAGTGCAAAGCTTGTAGCTACCAAGTATAATTACAGGTTGGCTTCAAAATTATATGGATGAAGTGTGTTTTGCAGAGAGCTGGTGCCATATAGCTCTACTTCTGTAAGCTTGTTTCCATTTGAACAGGTACTGAATATACCTTTTTCTTGAATAAGAGCTGTGCAATTAGATCATATGTTAAAATTACTGAACTGTCCTGCTTCAGAATAACTCACTGCTTCTAGTGAAATTTCATCAGCTGCAGAGTTGCGATGTATTTTGAATGTCTCAGTCCTTGATAATTACTGGTAAAAAAGTAAGGATTTAGGACCCTTTCCAAAGAAACTGTAGTTGTTGCAGTTTTCCCAATAATTTTCCAGATCTTTTAGAGAATATTCAATATTTTAAGAGCTCACTGCTAAAAATAAAGTTTGGAGAAAGAAGGATGAAGTCTGTCTCTTTATCAAAACAAAGCTTATGTTAGATGTTTGTGGCTGATACCTGATGCTCAAAACTGACTTTAGGAGACTCCCAGGTTAATGAAGCCAAACTCACAGCAATGTTGTGTTGCTCCTTTGCTTGTTTATCTTTTCTAAGATCAGCAGTTACAGCTTAAGTAGACAGCTAAGCTAGACAGTGTCCCATTTTAGAAGGATTCTGGCAACGATGAAAAGAAACTAATGATTAGAAGCAGGAGGAAGTTCAGTCTAAATCGGAAAACATTACAAAAGATAAGCAGTGTTATCCACGACTTGCAGCAAGCTGGCTGGTGAAGAGAATCGTAAATCTGTACTGACAGAGAAGAACAATTGATGTAAATGGTATTCCCTATCACTAGAGCTTCCACACTTGAAATCCTTACTAGTTTTAAATGTCTTGTAAAATTAGAGCTTAGGTTACTGTGAGATTTAATTATTTTCTTTTCTCATAATAGGTTATCATTGAAGTGACAGAAATGTTGCACAATGCAAGCCTACTTGTGGATGATATTGAAGATAACTCAAAACTCCGACGAGGCTTTCCAGTGGCACACAGTATCTATGGGATTCCATCAGTAATCAACTGTGCTAATTATGTGTATTTCCTTGGCTTAGAGAAGGTTTTAACCCTTGATCACCCAGATGCAGTTAAAGTTTTTACTCGTCAGCTACTGGAACTCCATCAAGGTCAAGGCCTGGATATTTACTGGAGAGATACTTACACATGTCCTACAGAAGATGAATATAAATCTATGGTATTGCAAAAGACAGGTGGTCTGTTTGGATTAGCTGTAGGCCTCATGCAGCTGTTTTCAGACTACAAAAAAGACTTAAAACCACTACTTAACACACTTGGTCTGTTCTTCCAAATAAGGGATGACTATGCCAACTTGCACTCCAAAGAATATAGTGAAAACAAGAGCTTTTGTGAAGACTTAACTGAGGGCAAGTTTTCATTCCCAACTATTCATGCAATTTGGTCAAGGCCCGAAAGTACTCAGGTGCAAAACATTTTACGTCAAAGGACAGAGAATGTAGACATAAAAAAATACTGTGTACATTATCTTGAAAATGTAGGTTCATTTGAGTACACTCGGAATACACTGAAAGAGCTTGAATCTGAAGCCTATAAACAAATTGAATCACTTGGGGGAAATCCTGAGCTTGTAGCACTAGTTGAATACTTGAGCAAAATGTTCAAAGAAGAAGAGAACTAGCATTTATTTAACTCCTGGAGACAGATGGTTTTAAATAAGGAAGTGAACCCAACTGTTCTTAAATGTGAAGTGTGAAGTCAGTTTTATTGCATTGTGGGGAATTACCCTTGGAAACATTTTGTCACCAAGTATTGAAATGCATCCTCTTATCTCTACAACCTTAACTGTAACTGCTTATGGGTAGCTTTGTTAAATCTGGTCAAACTGAACCAAGTCCTGAATCTAAATGTGATCTCCTTTACACAATCACTGGTGTTATTTCAGCCCTGAACTGCCTACAGGTTATAGCATTAACTAGGCTGTTTTAGGCTTCTGGCTGAAATTCCCTATTAAACTGAATCTGTCTGACTTGAAGGGCTTGTGTGTTTTTTGACAATGAGATACAGGTAATGACTAATGTGACTAACAAAAGGAAGTACTTGTGACCATACTGCCTGCACAAATGTTGCCTGATACTTAAAAATTAGAACTGTGAAGAACAGATGGATCAGTCATACTAAGTTCTCGTGGGAATACAGCATCCAGCTTTTATGAATACTTCCAGGGGAATACAAATTCTAAAAATCCAAAAGAAACTTAATTTTTAGTTGGAAGTAGCTACATGAAGACTTCTAGGTATCTTGGGGAAGATCTAATACATCAACAAAACATAAATTTGCTGCTAATTGGCTCTGCTCTTAGATTGTATGGTTTCGTATGTTTGAACTGAAATAGTTTGTTACTTATGTAGCATAGGATTTAAATCTACACCTGTGGATGATGCAATATACAGAATTACAGCTAGCATAGTAAAATGCCACTACGGCTGGGATTCATACTACATAACTCTAAGGCAATGTAATTGAGGCAAGTCTCTTCTCTCTGCTTACAATTGGGAGCATGTTTTCCCCTAGTTCATTCGTAATTGATACTACATTCCTGTTCTGAATTGTTCTCTGGCTTCTCTACATGGGGAGGGTTTCTAATTTTTGCCTAAAACAAGGTGCTGTATGTTGTTTGCAGGTGATACTATTACTTTGGTAGTGTTGCTTATTGTTTAACAAGGAAGTACTCCAAACAGCAGAACAGAGAATTGGGTTTATGGTTTTGAAGTGGACCTGATTCAAAACCTCTGTATATCTGGGGGAAGAAAAAAAGGAAATCTATATATGAAGCTGAGCAAAAGGATGTTTGCTGCTTCTTGGCTGTGCTGACTTTAAGCAGTTCCCTTTCTTTGTAGCCACTTGAAATCTTGCTTGGGTATAGAAAAGGTAAGGGCTGAGACTAGAGATGGGATTGGTGCTATTTCTGCTGATGTCTGCTTGAGTATACTATTAAAAAAGTGTCCAGAGGTGCTTGGATTCTGCCAGCTGCTGGATAGTTTCACATTTATTGGGATATATTCACATTGAGAATTGGGATAGTCACATTTGCAGCCCTCTGCAGAATCTATTTGAGAAAGGCTTGCCCCTAGGCAAGTTCAGGAGTCTTCCAAAAGCATTTAACTACTGTGGAAGAATTCAGGATGGTGCTTGTGGAGACATCATGTAACTCAATGATAGACTGTCCCTTTTATCTGTGTGCTGAGAGTGATCTTTGCTTCTAAAATGAAGTACTGTGATTGGGCTCCAGATAATAGCCTTTTCACTGAATGTACCTGGTTTCTGATACTGAATGGCTTATAGTTGTCAAAAGCTATATTTTCTTTAATGTTAATGATAATGAATTATATTTCCTTTTTCTTATGGTGCTTAGTGATAAGCCTGTATGTTTTTAAACTTTTCTGGAAAAATGTTCTCTGCAGCCAAATACAGTGTCTAATTTGTGTTATTTCATAGCAGTTAAAAATCCCCAAAACAGGTTATTGCAGCTGATGTTCAGTTGGAGAGTATATAAGCTTACTGTAAAAGACATCCTTATGGTTATTAGGATATTATCCCTGATATACACAGTGCAAAGTGCACTTAATGTCATTTCAGTTCTACTCAGTTTTCTGTAAGCAGTTTTCTATAATCAAAGTTTTCTGAAGAGGTAGCTCTTTTTACTTTTGTTTAAAATTTCTCTACCGTTTCAGATTTGTGTTATATAATCACTTCTTTTGATTTACTCTGGCTTTTGGAATAACACATGCCAGCATATATTTTTCAATAATGTACTCTGTAGATCATGCCTCCGTTTACTAAGGTACGTTGAAAATTTTCCAGCTGTAGGCCCTTTAGTGCCCAAACAGGTAAGAAAAGAAAAGTATTCCTTGGAAAGGGCAGCTGGACTAGGGAGAAACTCTACAACCCATGTTGCCATTCCACCCCTAGGGCTTTTGATATTATTCAAAGCGTGTCCTGAAGGTGCACCTCAAAAAGCCCAGAAGGATGCTATCAGCGCTCTTCCCCTTGGCTAGAAGGAACTGAGATGTCAAGTTTTTCTCGATGTGTCCAAGAGTTGGAAGAAGCTGGCATCTTCTCATTTGTTAAACAGGTAGAATATCATTAAGGCAATAGTACTATGTAACACACCATAGTCAAGGCAAATTTTGTATTTGGTGACAGAAGATGAGAGGATGTATCCTCATCCATATTCTCCAGTGTTAGCCTTGGAACATGCTTCTGTGAAAGCACGTTAGGAAAATCAGGTTCAAACAGCATGAGAGATCTTCCCATGCTGCCTCCAATATAAGCAATAGCTTTTCACAGGAGATGAGATGCATTGGTTTGGACTGAGTGATTTGAGTTGTAGGTGGAAATGCCCCTGGCGAAGTTGCAGGTTTTAATGCCTTTGAGCCAGAGCTGTGCCTTTGCTGTCTTCAACTGCTAGTAACAGTTCCTACTTTGATCAAGTTATGTGTGCATTTTTTAGGGTTTGGCTTATGCAGTTAGCCTACCTAGATAAAGAAAGATGCTCATTAGTCTCAATTTTCTCCTACTTCAAGCTGTTTTTTCATGTGCTTGGATGTAAATGAGTCCTGTCATCTGAGTGGCCAACCACTGAATGGGACAACTCTGCTTCTTCAAAGGTTATAATGAAAATTTCACCATGGATCTGCCTGAGGGGGTGGTTTGTTGTCTTAGGCATCTCTGAACTCAGGCTGTTAATGCACCCACTAGCAACTAGAATGATCCTTCTTGTTAGTAAGCCTCTGACACAAATGGTAAGTTCAGCACAGCGCCCTCAACCTGGCTCACGCCTGCTGAGGCTGCTTGTAAGCTCAGCTTGGATCAGTGGCCTCACAGAGAAATGTTTCTGCTAACAGCTGCAGTGTGACCACTGACTCTCCTTCTAAACTACACTGCTCTGGAGATGCCTGGAGCTAATGCAACTCTTAGTAAAACAATTCTGTAATTACCATTTGTGTGAAAGACTCTTAAGACCTGCTTCTCGGTAAATGTGAATGTTACTCTATAAACTCTTTACTTGGAGACAGAAAAAAAAAATCTTAGAAATGTGCAGTTTGTATGATTATTTCCCCTCTCCTTCAGAAGCTCTCAGGAATATCTTAAGGATTCTGCGTTTGTGTGTAACACTGACATTGTACCTGTTCCTGCTCGTGAAATGAAAAGGAGGCCAGGCATAAGCCTGTGAACACTGCAGAGGTGAAAGTGTCTCCAGGTAGGTAAAACTTATGTATATTCATCATATAAATATAGGTGTTGCCTATATATTTCTAATAATTTACTACCAAAGCCCTTTATCATGTGTCTTTCTCTTAGTTTACTTGTTCCTGTTAACATTTAATGCCTGTTTCAGCCCAATGTGTTTACTATAGCAAAGGACTTAGTCATTTACATATTTGGTTTAGTGTAAAAAGAAAAAAAAATCCACTTCAGATTATAAAAATGGTTCTTTTTTACAATAGCTTCTGAGCAGTGTGTCTCACATTTTACTTCCGCCTCCTAGTCGGTTAGTTATCCTCTTTTTTTTTTCTTTTTTTTCCTTCTGTTAGCCAGCCTAACTTTTTCTTGTGAATAAACTTTGTAATCTGCAACTGGCCAAAGATTCTGTTATACTTACAGATTTAAATAACAAGACTTAAAAAGAAAGGCCATGATGTAAAGCTGAAAACCAAAGTTGTTCCTTCTCCATCTGAGAAGCCCTTTTTTTCTGCATGTGCCTGAGTTCACACTCCTAAGCCCATATGGTATGTGTAGATTGACTTACTCTGTTGTGCTGGTGCATATAGAGTGTGTTCAGGTGAACTTCAGCCAAAAACTCACTTGTGTTCTGCTGTACTGGAGCTGGAGAGCTGTGGTGCTCTCCTGCTTCACACTTTAGCAGGGACTCTTGTTCCTGTTTCTGTGTAAGTAGCAGACACACAAACTTCAGAACTCCTAAGCTGATATTCCTTATAAAGTGAGTATTTTAAAATCTGCTTTTCAGTAGGTCTACTTATGTAGAAAGCAGACGTTTTCTCTGTTTGGTTAAATCATAAAATTATTTGGTTTATTAATATTTTCCTATCAATCTGACACTTGGCACTTCTATATCTTAGTTCTTGCAATCAGGATTGAAGCATTATTTTTCTACTAATGAGTAATGTTCCCCTTAATATAAATCTGTTCCTTTCTCTCATTCCACATCTAAAAACCTTATTATTGAGATTAAGCTTTGCACAGAAACTACATCTGCAAAGCAGATTTGAATTTATGTAAAACAGAGTGAGGAAAATGAGATGGCATGAGAAATTAATTTGAAAATAGGAGAGGTCAGGACCCGATAACTATCAAATCTGATACTTAATATTGCTAAGTGAGCCTGTAATATGAGATGTAATAGTTATTACTAAACTGATTAGCAGCTGATATGTGTGGGCATGTGTGGGGAACAGGACTAAGTTCGGCTGAGCTAGCCAGAGTTTGGCTAAGCATAGGGACGTGGCGTTCGGAAGATCTC
>JAUBNY010000523.1:3975409-4028073 GCA_032275445.1 Crypturellus soui | reverse complement strand
GGATGGTGATACCTGTGCCAACCTGATGCGCTGGGGCAATTGTTGTCGGCAGACAACAGGCATGGGCTTTTAAAGCTAGTGATGCAAAGCCTTACATTAGAATATTTGTTAAACTATATTCTGTCTCTTCCAAGTTTGTTCTTTATGTTTATACACATCCTTAATTTTGTTTATTTTATTTTCCACAAACACACACAAAAAAGCTTGAATTTGGCATATGAAATAGACATCAGTGTTTCTAAAACTATTCAGGTCAGTGGGAGAGGAGTTAGTGTATGCCTTCTCCTATATGGCTGCCTTTGCTAATAAATATCTAAACGCCTCTAGCTGCTAGGCACTTCTTTCTCAGGCACCGATAAAATGCCAGCATTATGATAGTGAACATGACATTTCTGCGTTTATTTCTTGACCTTTTTATGTTAAACTGGTTAAATACACCTTTAGCACTGCACTGGGCCAGGCTTTTCACATACAAGAACTATGATTACCTGGTGCTCATCTCTGTTCTATCTTAATCTCATCATTTTGTTTCAGGTTTGATATTTATGGCATTCTTTGTGTTATTTGTGCAATACGTTCATTTTTGTTCTTTCCCTTTCTCAGCTATTATCTTTTTATTTTGCTACTAATACTGTAGCAGACATTATATCATCAAACCTCTGTTTAAGGTTAGACAAACAGCATAGGCTTGGGCTGCTTCTGAAACTTTAAGTCTGGGGATTTCCTGCACATTCATGAAGATAATCCAAGCTTTTCTGTCATCTTGAAGTGCCAGGAAGATTCTTTTTTTCCTAAGAAGCTAAAGCCTCTAACTTTTGGCAGTATACGTTTTGGCAGTATAGTCATTAGGCCTTTCTCGAAGTGTCTTAACTCACTAACCTGGAGGAAAGAAGAGAGGAATTAATTTTTGTCTGAGTTAATAAATTATTCCACCCATCAAAAGACTAATGAATGCTAGAGCTGGCAAGTAAATAGAGGTAAGAACATAGCCAGGAAACGACTTGGGAGAGTAAGAAAGTTTTAGGCTCCTGAGGCTACTTCATGCCTATATGTTTTGTGTGTATTAAGTTTCACCTAATTTCATAGGATCTCTGCCACTTTATTAGGGAAAGCTAAAGTGCTTAATTGCCTTGAGTTTTCCCTTCTTGCTTTCCAAATAATGTTGGAACAGAAGAGATATTTAAGTTATTTATTCTGATAGCTACATCCCTCAATCATGTATATGGTTTTAATCTTAAAAAGTACAAGTTAAACAGTGGTTAGTTGCATTATTGTATTTATCTTTAATAGTTATTCTTGATGCCAGGAGAACATAATCAGTTACATGCTGATTTGACTTGTTATCTCACATCAGCATCCTCCTGGGATAATTTCTAGGAGATTTGAGCACCGGTGTGGCAGTCCTAAAACTCTTCAGAAGCAAATTGTTTTTTTAAATGAGTTAGAGGAGGGGACAAAATTGAAGCAAATCATTATTTTGATGCTGACTTCCTGCTTCAATGATTGTCAATGTTTTATAGCTGAAAAACATGGAACTTGCAGAGAGGTATTTGTTTGCACACTTCTTGTGCTGTAGAGTAAGCCTAAGCTCTTACATATTTTCCTATATTCTACTGTATTAATGTATGGATTCACACTTGTCACTGGTGCTAGGGAGTTCATATAATGTGGTTAGGAATAACCCTCCAGTCATGAAATGAGCCTTAGCTCAGACCTGCAATCTGCAAGATTTGTAGTGAAGTTGGTTAGACTGCATTGAATCCTGACACTCCTGTGCCTATGGAACGAATACTCAAGAGGTATTCATGGACACCTCCCTTTACTACAGCATAAAGAACCATGGGAGATACCCTTAGAATGCCTGAATTCACATTCTTCAGGAAAAGCGTAACAAAACCTGGCATGAACTTGTTACAGAGATCTACCCCTGAATGTGAAGAGAGAGTTTTCTACTACAGAGCTATGATTACTGAAAATTCTCTCTAATCCGTTGAAGTATTTATCAAACCTGCTGCTGAGGTCAAAAAGATGGTGCAAAATATTTTGTTTTGAACAGCTTTCTTGAAAGGAAAGAAAATCAACATCATTCATTCCTCCTTCCTGGCTAGTTAATGCTCAGTATAGAGTGCTGCTCCAGATAAATATGTGATTTAAGAAAAGAGCCAGCCAATATCATCACGCTCAGTAAAAACATTGCATCTGGATTTTCAGTGCAACTAATAGTGAAGTTAATGAAGTACCATATTCTCAGAGCTGAAAGCATACTAGGAACATCAAGAGAAAAGTTGGGAGGCAAAGGAAAAAGTAAAGCACAGGGAAAATTCCCTTTACAGGAACACTTACTATGTTGTGACTATTGGGACTTCGGACTGTATTAGAGTTGACATATAGCTTCCAACTACAGGAGGGCAAAGCAGAGTGATATATTTGTGTGCATGTGAAAGAATAGTAACTTCTACTGAAGATTTTGACTTAGATTTTTTTTTTTTAAGGTCAAAACTCAGAAGTTCTCATATCTGCCAGAATGGACTTACAGAATTACTTAATACAAGGTTAAAGAAGCAAGTGGACAACACTAAACCACCTGCTTAATTAGTTGCTATCATGATTGATTCAGTGTTTGTCTTTTATATTGTTGGAATTAAGTCTTCATGAGGCTTTAAAATAATAATCAGAGTATCCACTTTATCCAAACAAGGGACAGTGAAAGTGGATGCAGAAACACTTGTAGCAGTGTGAAATAGCGGGGAAATACAATTTTTCTGCTCTCTGTTGCCTTACATGAAAGCAAGCATGGCACTTGTTCTTCTGGCGGGAGGTCTGTGCCATACAAACTCGCTGTTCCTCGGCAGACCTTCTATGTTTCCCTCTGAGTCCTGGTCTCCCAGGATGGCATCCCATTCTCTCCATGTGCCCTTTGTTCTTCAGTGCAGATCTTGCAATTTTGCACAAAAAGAAGGTAGGTTGTCTGTGCCTCTCCCCTCCTTAAGCAAGTCAAGAGTTCACTGACCAGCATTATTCAGATCAAAAAACCAGCAGTTTTGCCCAAAGGGCACCCAGCCAGCCTAGTTTGATAAGATCCATTGAGTAAAAATGTGTTAGCTGGCAATGCATCCATTATTTTAATTGTTCATTAACCACCTGCTGAATCACTTATAACTGTAACTTGCCCAGAATCATTCTGAGGCTGACAGCTTTATGTAACTGTATGACTTATCTTGTATGTATTTAAAAATAATAATAACAAAGGTGGCTGGGGGATTTCTTTCCCCTGAACGTTCTTATGAAGAGATGTGTTTTCCAAAATTAAAAACCTTAAAGGGAGAGAGGGAGCGAGGGAGAGAAAAAAAAGTCATTAATTTTTCGGAGATGCTGACCGGAAAGCAGTGGTCGCCCCTGGACACGTTGCTCCAGGGGAGGGTCTTTCACCCCCCGGGTGAAGCAGGGCCCCGCAGGCGGCTGCGCGGCAGACCCAGCGGCTCCTCGCGCACAGGCCGCGGCGCTCCGTGCGGGCGGCACGGCAGGCCGCGTCCCCGCGCATGCTCTAACCCTCCAACCGCCCCAACGGCCGCGGGGCCCGCTTGCCCAATCAGGGGTCGGGCGCGCCCTCGCCCGCGGCATGCTGGGAGCTGTAGTTCGGAGAGGGCGAGCCTGCCCGGCGCGCAGGCGTCTGGTGAACTGCGCTACCCGGAAACCCCTGAGGCGCCGACGCCCGAGCAGAGGGAGCGGGTTCTGCACGAAGGCCAATAGGGGTCGCGCTAGGACGGCTTGGGACCAATGGGCGCGCGCGGCAGGCGGGAAGGGGCGGGGCGGCGCCTATCGGCCTTCGGCGGCGGAAGGGCTGCTCACAGGGGCGCAGGTAGCGGCGGGGCAGCTTCGTTTAACGGTTGTAACGGTCGCGTCGGCACCCGCCAGTGGCTGGAGGCATCCCGCTCCGTGTGGTGCGGTCACGGGTGGGGCCCTAGGGGAGCCGTCGAAGGGCCCCGAAGCGGCTCGCCAGGCTGGCAGCGCGTCCGGCACAGCGAAATTAGCCCTCGGGAGTAAGGGTCGCTTCTGCAACCTTTGTAGGGGTGCTAAGAGCGTGCTGGGTGTTTGCCAGGCTGCAAGGAGCAAGACTGGCAGGGCTGCACCCTGCGTACGTTCAAAGTGCGGTCGGGCAGTGAGAAAGCGAAGGGCGGGGCCTCTTGGTGAAGGTGCTCATTTGTGGGAGTGAAGAATACTGCTTCTGCCCCTGCAGGTGCCCGAGTACCTCGCGCTCCGGGTTTCCCACCATGACAGCCTGTGTGCCCCCGGATGCGCTGGGCCGAAGGGTCCTGTGTGGCACCGAATACGCAACTGTGCGGTATGTTGGCGCTGTGCCTCCTACAGCAGGTAAATCTAATAATGTGCTAAAGGTCGGTTTTTAAACTGCAATCAAGTTCTGTGTGTGTTGAAGTAAGGTGGGATGCCAGCAATAATGGAAGCTTAGTGTCATAAGAAAATAGTTCATAGTTCATGCTATTACTACAGCCTGCACAATAACATTTCTGCAAAGGGAGTGTTCTGTGGGGGGGGTGGATAAAAGCTTGCTAATTTCTTGTACAATGTTCCAACAACTTTTGTTGGAGGAGGTACCTGGGGAATGCCAAAGGATGAAGACCAAAACTATTGCTGAGCATAAACGAATGCTTACTTATTGTAAATGTGAACATTGTGCTTTTTTGATGTTGTTCTGATTTATGTAAATGATAAACAGAGGCTTTGCTACACCTTCTTGTGTGCTTTGCTGTAGGAAAGATTGAAGTGTGCAATTTCCTGAACTTACTGTATCTCCTAATGTAACTGTGGTAATATTGAGCTTGTTTATAAGACAGTAATAATTTAGGCTTAGAAAGAAATCCTCTCAAGGCCAAGGGGTTGTGCCTTTTTTGTTCAAATCACGTTTGTTGTTTATTTTTTTTGCTAAGACTGTCTCTATTCATTGGTCTTTCTCACTGATTTACTTTTAACGTTTTTGAGGAAAAGACACAGCTTCTTTCTGCCTTTCTGTATGATTAGATACCATCTAATTCTTTTGCTTCACTACTCATTTTGAAAGATCAGTTTTGTTCTATAAGGCTTTTCTATATCACTTCAATGTTAGTAATGTCACTTGAAAAAGAATGGCCGGTGGAAAACGATATTTTTTTCCTCATTATTCTTGAGGAAGTATTAGAAACTTTTGATCCAGAGTTGTGTGGTGTTTTTTATGTTTCATTTGTTTTGTTTTAGTTAAATCTAGCAGAAGAGTTGTGAAAGGGAATTTTGGTTTACATTGATTGCAATTGCCTACTTTTACAATAGAATAAGCATACTATCTTTCTTTTTCCTTGGGTCTTCATGTGCAGTCCATTCCTTGCTCTGTCTGTATACTGGTGCTGTTTGGGAAGGAAAGAGGCAGTCAGCAATGACAGAGCAACAGGCTAGGAACTTCTCTGATAGCCCTTTCAAGTGCATGAGGCCAAAGAAGATTCACTCCAGCCTGACCGGTCCAAATGGGAGGTCCCTATATGCCATCTTTGAAGAACGATGGTGACAAGGGAGGAGAATCCCTGGTGCTTGGGCGGAGGCTGCTGTGGTGCTCACTTCTGGAATAGGCAGGAGGGAAGTGAGGAAACCTGGTCTCACCAGCCTCTCCTCAGTCTCTGGAAGAGTTGTGGAACATGTTGTCTTGTAATCCACTTGCAAGCACATGAGGCCATCACATTAAGGGATGCTGTTGTCTCCCACTTGTAGGTTGCACTTGGCATAACACATCCAATTTTGGGCCATCACAGTTCCTTAGGGATGTGGGTAATCTGGAAAGAATCCAGTGGAAGGTTGCCAGAGCAGTCAAGGGCATAGGTCACATCCTGTGAAGGTGGCTGGAGTTGTGCCTGTGTAGTGTGCTGAAGAGGAGGCTGACTGACAATCTGCATACAACTGTTTGAAGGGTGGTTGCAAAGACGGCAGAGCAAAGCTCTTCTTGCCATTGCTACATTATGTAACAAGAGGGCAGTTGTCACAAATTGTGGCTTGGAAGTTCAGGTTGGAAATTGGGAAAAACTTTTTTTTTTTTTTCCACTACAGAAGTAATGTGTTATTGGAATAGTCTGTCCAGAGGGTTGTGAAATCTCAGTCCTTATTGGTTTTCCAAGTAAAGATTTCCAAGTAAAGATTTCCATCAGCTAATATAGTATGTGGGGGTAGTCCTCTGCTTTGTTGAGGAGGCTTGGATTCTTCAGAGGCTCCTTCCAACCACCAGCTTCACAGCAGTGATGCCAGAACTCTGAATGTGTCCAATATATATATTTTTTCAGGAATTTGGCTTGGAGTGGAATGGGATGATCCTCAGAGAGGGAAACATAATGGTACCCATGAAGGAACACAGTATTTCAAATGCAGGTGAGTTGATTCCCAGTGCTGATATGTCCTGTGTATTGGTCACAGTTTTAGAACAAAACTTTGTTACCAGTTGGCTGATACTCAACAATAAATCCTAGCCTTTGACTGGCTTTGCTAGAAAGGCTGTTAGTTCTTAACAGTCCAGGTACACTGATTGGAATATGGTGAATAGTTAGAAAATACAAGTGGTGTTTTCAGAGGTATGTAACAAAATGTGACTTCTGGATATTGCTAGCTTCAATATTACTACTTTAGTAGACTTAGATGTCTTTTAGTAAGGAAATTACTGTGTCTGAGGTGAAGTATTGGTCCTTATTAGTAGTCTTAAATATAACTTAGATTTTATTTTTAAGATAATTTGCATGCATCCTGCTAAGGGAAAGCATCAAGTTTCTGAATACAGTCTGAATATTTGTATCACTGAGATGTTGTATTAAATCCTAAATACACACAAAATACAGTGCAGCTTTATTTACCTGCTTTTTCTTAAATCTTAGAATTGAATGCTTCCATGTTTGAAAGTGAAGAATTCAGACTCTAGGAGTAACAGCAAGAAATGTTGATTTTTCATATTAGAGCATCTGCAGTTGCTAAAAATTTATGTGAATTAAAAAAAAAACACTGAGGAAATACATACATACATAGAAAAATCTATCACTACTTCTTAAGGATTAGCAGCTCTTAGAAATTCATTAGCTGTGAGATGGTGAAGAATGAAAGAACAGTCTGTGGCTAGACCATTGAAATACTTGCCTTGTTTGTTTGTTTTTGTTTGTTTGTTTTCTTTTTTCTTTTTTTTTTCTTTTTTTTTTTTTTGTGGCAACTCTGGGAGAAAAAGTGGGGTGATTCATGAATACTTGCTTTGACTATGGCATCACTACTGGTCTTAGCTTAATGAATGAAATAAGGAGATTTCTAGTTTCATTTTAACCTCCAAGCTTAAAATTCCAAGGAGGCTAGTAACTCCAAAAGGGCACTTTGGAGTTTTCAATGTGGCCTAATAGTAGATGTCTGGAGAAGAGTGAAAGAACAGAAGGAATGTTTGGTGACGCTTCTGCAGGGTTTCGGTGGCTGAGGCTAGCAATGGTGCAGGGAGTTTTGCGAGCCACAGGTGGTGTCTCTGCGCACATGCTGTCTTAAGTACTTGTTCTTTGTGAATGGTTCAGAGAAAATTCTCTATGAGAATATCTTCTGAAAGAATTAAAAATGAGGAGCGATAGTGTCTTATTTTAGCAAATGAAGTTGTGTACTTGAAGTACGCTTCTCTCTCTGTGCAAGGATAGCATGTAGCCTTGGCTTAAATCTTTCAGCTTGTGGGAATTGTGATCATTCCCATTTCTGTGAGCAAGTGAGGTCGATGAGTCTTACCACTTTTTCCTCTTGGAATTTAGGAATTGGATATGGAAGTGACCAAGAACTGCTGCTGCAAAATGTTGCATAACAGAAGAGGGCAAAAAAAAGGCAAGATAAGAGAGATAAAATGAACATTTCTGCATTGTGAAAAAGAAATTTAGTCTTTTGTCTGCAAAAGATCTTCTAGAGTCCAATGGAATGCCCTCGGGTAGTAAAGAAGACTTCTGTATTTATATAAAGAAAGATAACACTTCATTATCAATTCAGAGCAAAGTCTTCCTGAAGCAGAACGTAAAGCTGCCTGGTCTTAGATTAAATCAATAGGAGAATCTGCATATTTAATAATTCAGATAAAAAGTAACTAATTTGAAATTCTTTCTAGGAAATTTTATCTCTTACCTGTAGCCAAAGAGGCATAAATTGGAGGGAGTAGATTATGTTGAAAGTGCAAATCAGGCTTCTTGGTCTATATCATCCTAAGTTCTACATTTGTGTGCATGGTGGGAACCCTAGAGACTTCATTATCGGAAAATGAGGTGATTAAAATAAAGTCTATTCTTCAGAGAAAAGAAAAAAAAGATGTCTGTCAAGGGTTGATATATCTTGCCTTGTATCTAATAACAAAATAAGGCTTAAATAAAATTAGGATGTTCTTAATGGAAGGAAGGAAATTCAAAACTACTGGATTCTCCTTAGCCAAAGAACTCAAGTTTATAGTCCTAAGACAACCTCACTCTTTTTTTTTTTTTTTAAATATTATTATTATTAGAAGTTGTCTTAAACGCTTTAAATTCAATTGAAGTGATTTGCAAGCTAACCTCAGTTACATTCTGCTGGGAAAGAAATAATAAAAAGTAATGGACTGGCCATGTGCAAGCTCTGTAGATGGAAGAAACAATTGAGCAAGTTGTGTAGATATTCTAGAAACTGAAGAGTGGTTTACATTTGTGTGAGTGTAGTATTTGTATATATGTATATACAGCTTTTGTTTTTATAGCAACCATTACTGTAATCCCAGGAAATGAGACCTCGGAGAATGATCTCAGTTCTTGTCACAAGAAGCAACTCTTTTGAATGAGGCTACTCATATTCATAACAATTTTGAATGTAGTTATCTTTAAATATGTTGTCCTTACAATACCTCTTGTTTGTACTCTGTTCCAATTAAAGAATGTTCTTTTTGAAGACAAAAGGAATAAATAATAGGGCTGTCAAGCATGAATCAGCTATAACTTTCTGTGTCTGTTTGTTTTTCATGCGCTTCATACACTCATAATAGATGAGACTTGGGTCTAATCTATTTTTTCTTAATTTGGCTAGAAGACTATCTACAAGTATTTTCCCACCCTCCCCCAAGCCTTACTTGGTAATAAAAACCTATTTCTCTAATTCTTGAATTCTGGTAAGCAGAAACAGCTCAGACAAAAGAGCTTGCACTGTAAACAAGTATGATAAAAAGACAGATATTTTTCTTCGTATTTTAAGGCAATTTGAAAAATTCTTCAAAAAAATTTTTACAGAATGATATTCAAAGTGGGCTTCAAAGAGGAGAGTAGAAAACCAAATGTAAGAGTGTACTTACTAGAAGATCTTTTTAGTCATCCTTATTTGGATGACTGCTAACAGCTATGTGTGGTTGCCTTAGGTTTTGTGGAAACATGGCTTGAACTTGTGTGATTCCGGGCAGTAGGTCTATTTTATATAATTATATTATGAGATACTAATTCATCTTATTAAGACTATAAGAATCAAAGAACTGTAAGCACTACTTCAAAATGTGCTGACAGAATAAGCATGTTACACAGCAAATTTGGATTTGTTCAAAATGACGATGCACACTCTAGTGGCATTTTTGTGAATTTTCTTTCTGTTTATAGTTTTGCTTCCTCTAAGGCAGCTATTATTTTTAACTGGCCATTTCAGTAGTGCATCATATAATAGGATTACCTGTGTTTTACAGGTCTTCAAAAGAAATGAGAGATTAGAAGTAACAAAGCCTTAGCATAGTGGTATCAATCATCTACAGCTTTTGAAACACAAAATTTTCAACTAAATATAAAGATCTTGTTGTATTGCAAACATTCTAAATTAAAAGATAAAAAATATGTTAAATCAACATATGTATTTACATTTTAAAACAACATAGCCTGTCCTGAAGGAAGTGTACCCTGTTTTTCTAGAAATTAAAGCATGTGTTCTACAGCTACACAAGAAATTGTGGGGAAACAGAATGTATATGAAATGCTTAAAGATCATGTTTAGGCATATAGATTTACAGAGGAAAGTGCTCCATTCTATGGGTTAAATCAAAGTGAAATTTAAGCCCTTGGTCTATTTATGACATGTACTTAACTACTAACTAGGCAACTGTACGTTCAGGATTAATACAAGCAATACAGCTACCGTACTAGATGCATACAAAGTGTTAGCACAAACCTCTGCCTGCTTTTGCAATTTATCCCCCAAAGTTCTTATCCCACACAACAATTCCCATGTTTTTCTGTGGGGCCTGTGCCTGTGGTGTCCTCTCCCTCCCTGACAAAAGGTGGGTTATAAGAACATACCCTTTCCAGGGGGAATATAGATGAATTATTTACACAAAACATCTTGGGGAGATGTGGGTGCTCCATTTTTTTTGGGTGCCTGCATTGCCTCCTGCAAGCTGCTAATGCCCATGCTGGTCAGATAAACCCTGCAAGGCCCATGTGTGCAGCCTGGTGTAGGGCTCTTGCTTCCCCATGCTGCCCATCCCCTCTTCATGACCCTGTGCGTGATATCTGAACAGGAGGCTGCTCTGTCTGGCATATGCGGAAGTTGCACTGGGAAGGCAAGT
This sequence comes from Crypturellus soui, assembly GCA_032275445.1. NCBI lineage: Eukaryota > Metazoa > Chordata > Aves > Tinamiformes > Tinamidae > Crypturellus > Crypturellus soui. Next base: position 4,017,485 of record JAUBNY010000523.1, on the reverse strand, counting down.
TCTGACAGCATCAAACTGAGTTTTGAGTGCTGTTCTACTACTCTTTTCACTGTTAGTGATGATGTTCATGTTACTTTTATAGTTTTCAAGCTGACTGCTTTTTTTAAAAATGTCTGTTAGTGACTCTGTGGTTACCACTTCAAAGTAGCCAAAGGTCTTTATCTTCCTTCTTAGCCCTATTATGTTTTTTTTGTTTGTTTGTTTGTTTTTTTACCAAAAACACTCTGAGAGAATGTTTGCTGTTCCTTTTGCAAACACTGTTTAGACTTACATTCCTATTTTATAAGCTATTTTAATCTAGATTGTTTTGCTGATTTCTTTTTTTAATTTCCCTTATACTAGATGACATTCTTCTTTGCTTACCTCTTTTCTCATAAAATGGGGTTAGTTTGCTGTAGTCTTACACAGTCAAATTGCTTTGGTTCCAAAATGAAAGGGACATGTTTTCTCTTGTTAAAGAGTAGTTTTATTCTTCTCTAACCACTTTCCAAAAGAATCCTGATTTGATTTTCAGCAAATATTGTTGCAAGAAGTATCAAAACCATTAAATTACAATTTGTTTTCCTAGAGTTAGCTTACAGTAAAAGCCAGAGAGAGAATAGATGGGAAAATATAATAGTTGTCAAACTTGATTCTGTGATATGATCAATGTGTCAGAACTGCATCTGCTCCTCAATTCTTTGTAACCTCTTGGGTTTTTTTTTTTTTTTCTTTGTATTATTCAATCTTTTTTTGATGGGAACCTTGACTCTTATGTATTTTTTATACTCCTTAAATGCCAAGCTATCCTTAAAAAGGCTTTTTTAAATTTTTTCTTTTCTCCTTCAGTGAAATTCATGAATTGTGTAGGAATATGCTTTGTTTTTTTCTCTTTTTTTTTTTGAGTTTATAGGCAACAGTTGTTACTCTCAGATGTTGTTGTTTGCAGAAATTTACATTCCTGCAGTAGAGAAGATCTGTTTATGTTAAGTCTCTCCTTCAAAATGACAGATTCATTTCCAAGAATATCTGCTTAGAGCACAACTCTTCAAAGACAGTAAGAGGTCAGTCTCATTTTAGTGTCTAAGGAAAGGAAGTTTCAGTTTAACAAGGGGAGAATGTATTCCCATGATTCCTTCTGACCTCAGATGATCTCAGATAGGAAGTTTTGATTGTTTCTCAGTGTATCCAATTTGAGACTGAGGGCCTTCTACTTAAAGGAAAAGATTTGTTTAGCGTCTGCACTGACAAGGTGTGCGTGGGTTCAAATCACTAGAATTTGAGATAAACCCTGTGAGCTTTGCAGTGTGTGTTCCCCGGCCATAATGAGCCTTCAGTTGATCATTGCAAAGGCAAGTACTGAGCAGAGGCTCTTACATGTTTCTGTGCTCTTGTGGTTGGTAATTATGGGAGCTTCTGCCTTGGCTGAGCAGCTTCTGCAGTCAAACAGCTCAAGGGTATCACTGTTGGAGCACAGCTTGTGTACAAATGTGTATTACCTCAGGTACTGAGAAGTGAGCTATTCCAGTAGTGTATGAAGAGCCATAATCACTAGTAATTCCATCACTTTGTTTTTCATTAGCAAAGAAGGATGATGTCAGATTTCATCTCTATTCTGGGAAACAGTTAACCAGGGGAAACTGATAGCAAAAGTAAACCTCAATGAGTGCCTTCCTAGGCCCTTGTACTTGCTAGAGGAGGGGCTGTATTGTGTCAGGCTACTGAATCATGAATGGATTGTATCCTACAAGATGAACTCTGGGATTATGGTCATTTTCTGTGTTTTAAAAGTAAGAAGTGCCATTGCTAACCAGAGCCAGCTGGTTAGGGATCATTCCAGATTTTCTGCTTAAGGAAATTAGGGTGCATCTTCCATATCCAAGAACAAAGTCTTATGTTCAGACTTTCAGTTCTCAGGCAAAGTTGGGTTAATCATTAGTCATCATGTCCTTTCATCTAATAGTATAAATACTGGATGACTCCTTCACTTATGAGCTTATTACCTGTTGGGAAGATTGATTGGTAGTAGCTGCGATTTTTCATGAGATGAGTAGCTATAAGTAGTTGTGTGGTGTACGTGTAAATTGTTATCCTCTTATCCTAATCCTGAAGGAGAACTATTGTCTTATTCCTCATTGTTTGCTGGAGGTTGCTTGTCCACTTTCATTATCTCCTACTTATGGTCTGCTTGGTTGTTACGTGTGCTTACTTGAGGTGTTTTTCAAAGATGACTTCCATCTATCAAATAAGACCTTAAAGCTCTGCTGTGTTTCTGTTTGGTTTTATCTTCTATGAGATTCTTTTCTGACACAGCAACTTTCCTGTTTCTCTTATTTATCTTTTGGGTGGGGTAGTTGTCCCCATCTGGAGAGTGACAGGAATTGAGTCCTCGTGGCAGATGTCCTTCCACTAAACTTTATGCAGCATTCTGTAGGATTTACCTTAGACTTTAGGCTGGTTATTTTTACACTGCGGAGGGCTTCTTGGTGAGTTTCTGATTGTTTACTAGTGTGGTTGAAAGTTATGTGAAACCAGAAATATGGAACTAATTGTGACTAAATAAGATTTACTGTATAGAAGCCTGAGCTGCACTAATGATCTCCCTGTAGCAACACTGCTCCAGTTTGGAGTTGACCAAATGCTATCAGACTGGTTTTATTTTTGTTTTAATTTTTTTAGCAAGATTATTCTTTTCAGAATATAGGGGTTACAAAAAGTAGGAACTTGTGTTTTAATACTACTTGTGTTCAGGTTCATAACAGAGAGAGAAATGACTTTTATTACTTATGTAGTTGTGGATCAGTACTTTCTGGGTAGCAGTACTGTAAACATACCTAGCTTATGTAGCTCATTTCTCACAGTGTGAGAGTTAATACGGACAGTGCATTTTGAGGAAAGCTAATTACAGGTAAGCATGCTTGAACACGTAATGATTTTGCTTGAAAACATCATCTTATTGCATAGTCTACTTTTCTGTCCTTCTCTGTGACAGTTCATGAAAAAAGGAGATCAAATTAGTAGAATGCAACTGAAAAAGTAATTTAGGCTTTGCAATAGATTTGAGCATAAAATAGATAATCCAGCTCTGACAGGGAGAGAGTGCTTGGCAGTAATAAGAACAAGGAAGAGAAACACTGTGATCTTGCTATAGTCAAAATAATAATAATAAAAGAAAGACTTGCAAGAGAATCACTCCATAGTTTTTCTGTAGCTTCAAAAGACTCAAATGTCTAAGAAAGCAAGAGACAAGGTAGCTAGTTTTCTTTGTATGTTTTCCTGGAGGTAGAATCAGCTTCCCCAAGAGACCTTAAGAGTCCTTAGATAAGTATTTGAAATGCTAATGAATGAAACTTGCACATGCCAGTACTAAATTTTTAATAAATGTGTGAATATGTGGTGCCTGAGCTGTTTCCTCCACTTGTAAATAGATCCATAGGATTCAGGTCTCTAGTTACTGTTATTTCTGAGACATTATCTTGAATTCTTTAGAGTTGAAGATTAATGTTATAGTTTTCTAATTAGCCACCTGATGTTTGCACACATGAAAAGAAGAGTTTTATTTATATAGGTGATTTCTTCTTCCTAGTCTGTACTCTTCTCAGCTAGAAGGCAGGCAGGTAATCATAGCTACCCATTTTCTTCCTGCTGTTTTACAGCTGATCCTCTTATCTGTTCTGTGATACCATTCCTACAAGTTGTCTTTTCTTCCTCGGTATTGTATTTTCTGCTAGCTCTAAAAAAAGCTGTAAAAGCAGATTGTCAAGCAGGAAAACTTTTTAGTGCTCAAGAAAGACTAAGAAATTTTGTAGGTCTGTGTAGAAAGTACATTAGCTGGATAATTCTACTGAAAGATCGATTTTGAAATTGCTAATATTTAGTTAGTATTTAATTAGCATTAATTAAAACTTAATTATATTTTTAAAAATTAATATTAGAATTTCAAATAATAAAACTTATGTCATATGCCATCTGTATGGGTGCGCTGGACAAGGCTATTCATACAAATGAATTATTCAAATAAAATATGAGTGAATGTGTATTTTAAGTATTCATGTAGGCCTTTGACTGAGCTCTGGATTGTCATATGGTTTAGGTAACTTTGTATCTGTTTCTAGGTACAAACCTAATTTTCTGGGAGATTTAGAGTGAGATATGACAATGTGTACTGAGATGGTAGTTTTGATGTGTAAATGCATTTGGAGATCTGGCACTTCAGTTTTCCTGGCATCTCACATTGTCAATGTGTTGAGTCAGATATTATCCACAATATTTTGTAAACCTTACCTGCTCTCACTGATTAGGAACAGGGATGTCTAAAATTAACCTGTGGAATTCTCCTGCGAGTGCTTCAATTCATGTTGTTTTGATAAAATTTTAACTTGTACCTTTAAAAATAATCAGTCTTATGATAACCTTTCATGTTTCCCATTTTCCTGGGTGTTCTTTCCTAGACATCCTAAAGGAGGATCCTTTATCCGTCCAAACAAGGCAAATTTTGGAGTAGATTTTCTAACTGCAGTAAAGGACCGATACGGACTGAATGATGAAGATAATGTCCACCCTGGGAAGGAGAATACATTATTTTTTGGAAGGACTGTGGAATTTGTTGGTATGGATTCTATTATAGAACAACAAAGGCAAGTGCAATATTTGATCATCTAAGGTATGCTGCTAGTGATTGCGTAGGTAGGCTGTAGTTCAGCTATAAGGAAAGGAAAACCGCATTGCCCTCAAATGTTTTAGGTAATTATTCAGTGGATGCTGGATTATTGTTTTCCCTAAGAAACTATAATTTTTTTGAAGAAGTAGGTCACTTAAGAATTCTTAGACAGATTCTGATTTCACATAATATTTAATCTGATATGATAGTGAGCTGCTGCCAGAAGAGACAGCCTCGCTTGGGCCCCGTCTGTTTCTACTGTTCATGTGGCACCGAATGTGGTGCTTATAGAGCTGGAAGGTGAGCTGAGTGAGTGGGGAGACCTGGTATAAAACCATTCTTTCTCTGATGGGTTAGTTTTCCGTTGCATTAGTGAACTGGTGGAATGTGCCTAGCAGCCATGCGGTTGCAAGGTTAGAAAACACTGGGAGAATTTGTCTGGGATAACAGGATGCTTGCTTCTCTCTGGGCAGCAGCCGGCAGTTAGGTGAAACGTCAGGTGGGTGAAACATCAGGCTTTCTTGCCCCTAATAATGTGGTAGCAGAGCAGCAGTTACTCTTAAATTTCTTGCTAAGTAAGAAAGATACTATACTGTGGCAATTTGGTGGTGTTAATTCTAAAAAAACTTCTATTTGTGAAAAGAGTATTATTTAGTTGTAAAACTGAGAGCTTATATAATACATTTCTATTTCGGGTTAAGGTAACAGAACATTCTTTTTCATTTAGCCGCCTGAACCAACTCGTAGATATCTCAGTTCGTGAATGTGCTGTGAGCCATGCTGGTCAGAAAGAGGAAATCGGCAGAACATGTGCTAGTATCCTTTTGTGAAGGTGTTGTATTATGTGATACCACAAATAAGTACATACTTTAGCGTTCCAAGTTACTCTCTTCAAAGAACGAGGAGCTATATTTGTATCCTTCTATCAAGAATATATTTTTAGAATTATTTGTATTCAAAAGCTTGTTTTTTGTTTATTAAGTTAGAAAATAGAAGCCCCTCCCTCCCCATTTCTTTTTTTTCAGTACTAATTGTGGATAAAAATGGAAATATTGTCACAAGTTACTACTATGACAGCAAATTCAGGAAAATTCAGCAATTTTTTTTTGCCTGTAAAGTTGAAACCCCATAAAAGCACAATTGGAATATTCTGTAGAGGTTATGAATACATAATAATTTACATTTTCAAAATACTGCATGTTATAGTCATGTAACCAAAATATTCAGTAGGCGTTACTTGTTCATTTATCAGGAATGCATAAAAATTCCGATGTTCATGTAGTCTACTTCGGAAGTTGTAAAAATAAGCTCTTTTATAACAACCATAAGCTATTTCCATAGCAAAACTTGAGATAAAATTTACAATAATTGAGCAGTAAACTCTTACAGAGAGAGGAATAGATTTGTAAAGAAGAGGTGGTTTCTTCCATTAGCCCAAACAAGTGAATGCTGTTTCTGTTTTGGTACAAAACCTAATTCTAATTTCTGGAAAATCAAGATACGAGATGTTTCCTTTTCTTAATACAAAATTTCAGATATCAGGTGTGTGGATCTATCAAAAAATCTGATATCATCGTGGGAGACAGTAACAGATATTGCTTCTCAAGTTCAAAATCTGGAAACACTTAATATCAGGTATAAGTATTAATATTTGTTTTTTTCTTCTTTTGGGGATAGGGATAAGAAAGAAGCAGTGCTTCAAGCTAGGGGGTTAGCTTTCAAAGAGTAATAGGATGTCTTGATATTCTTCTTAGTAGGAGTTAAGTTCTTTAATACTGTTTTGTTTTAATTTTGTCCTTAAACTTCTTGTGTGTACTGGATTTTCCAGGCAGCCTCTTAAGGGGAAAGAGCTTGGCCCCTAAGAATTTAGCATCTATGTAAAACTAAATTCTGGAGAAGGTTTGGAACAGATGGTTGCTAACCTGAGTACCATAAAAGTAGCGAAACCACAGTTGTCTAAAAATGTTAGAATACAGATTTCAGTCTCAAAATTTGCAGCAATTTAGACATTTGTCAATGTGTTCTGCTTGACAAATTTCTTCAAATTTATGCAAATTTGCTCCTTGGTTGGGGGGGACCTCAGGCTAAAATTTACAGATTTTAATAGTAATCTGTTTTAATCAGTTGCCTAATAGATAAGAATAAATAGAATACTTATATAAAAATGAGGAAATGGGGAGTATAGAAATTCATGCGGACAGTTTTTTTTTTTTTTTTTTCTTTTATAGCTTGTCCTGCTAGATGGCTCGTGGCCACTCATTAGGGTTAGTAGATGAGCAGAATTTCAAAAGGCAAAGCATTACATTGTCTCAGATGTCCTTCGCGCTGCTAAGACATCTAAGACCACAGAGTACTTTTCATTTTTAAGCTTGGTGTACAGCCCACAGCCAGGAACCAGCGTGCGCAGGGGCCTGGGGCGCCAAGCACCCATGTGGTGCAGGACAGGCTATTTTTTTTGTTTTCCTGAGGCCGCAAGTTTTGTTTTCTGTGTAGAGAAATGGTAAAGAAGATAAATGTGTTTTTATCTTCATTTTAAATCTTGTTGAATTTCTCAAAACTTAATTTCTTATTTTGTTATTGTTGATTTAGTTTAATGGCTCTGGTAAGTGTTTATTGAAGAGGCTGCTTTTCTTTAAGGAAGGTATTTTGCCTACAACATCTGGCAGCAAGCTGTAATACCCCGAATACTTAAACCTATATCTAGTTCACTTTGCTGAAATTATAAGACTGTGAATCATAGTGACAGATCTATGGAAAAAAATCTCATTTACAGTATTCAAGTGAGAAAGGAGAGAGATGGTTGTTCAGCAGATTGTGTTTCCATTGGAACAAGAAAAAAAATCGCATAAAAAGAAAATGTGTAGTGCACAGCTGTACAGTTTACCTGGCACAGGCCAGCGGATCTTCTGGTGTGAACTGACACAAAGCGTTTAAGTAGGCAGTGACCTAAAACACTCATTCTGAAAAGTGTTGTTGCAGCTTTTAGACTTTTTTTTTTTTAATGTCGAGGTGAGCATCTTGACTGCTGACTGTTCAAGTAAAGGTGTTCAGATGTTTTGAAGGTAGTACTAGTCATTGGGAAGAGCAGCAGGACAATAGGTCTGAGGGCAGAGACACAAAATACTGCTTTTTATTTTTACTTCCAGTCTCAGAGATGTCTGTCCTGTTAGTAGTTTCCAAAGCCTTAGCTGTAGAGTTCACACAACATGGCTAAAATAATTTGAGGGTGGTGTAAGCTGCCTGGAAGTAAATATCAAAGAGATATAGGAAAAAATATAATATATAGTATTATATAATATGTAATAGATAATATATGCATGTGGGTGGTTTTATATATATAATATCATATAATACTACATATTTTATATGTATAATAATATATAATATAATATATATTATGACTACAAATGAAAATAACTTGAAATTAGTTTTTATTGTCTTGACTTCCTGCTAAGAATAGTTAGTTTGCTTAAAAAGGAAGAGGGAAGCAGGAGAGTGTACTACTGTGTTTTCTGGGGAACAAATGTTGAAAAGAGAATAAAACTCTTCCACCGTCTCTCTCAGAATTTGAATCTAAAGGGAAATTTATGCTGTAAGTGTACAACTACACTAAGAGATTTTTGTCAGAATATTTAGATAGAAAAGATCTAGGAAAAAAATAACATTTTTTTTCTGTGAAGGAAAATGAAATCTAAGTACTACCTGTTTGAGCAATTTTCAACTGTTTGCTAGTGATACTTTATTATTGGGAGAGGATTTTATATCCTTTTGTTTTACTGTGCTTGGATTGTCATTTAGACTCTTAAATTTCAGTCTACACCAAGGAGTTTAAGTCCCAAATTTGACTTTGTTTCATTTAATTTTAGTAACAATAATTATTTTCATTTTCAAAATTTAGAGGAAAAAAAAGAGAGAGAAGCCACAGATAAGGAGTAAGTATACATTCAAAGTGAAGAATGGTAAAAGTAGGAAGGAGTAGGTTTGAAAGGAACTTGTAGGACTTTTTATATTACTTTTAAAAATGCAAAATCTTGGCTTTTTTTTTTAAATTATGTATAAATGATTTTTGTCCTTCACGCTTAATTTCAATTTAATGATTAAGGAATAATTGCAGTGATTTTAATATGTGCTAAGAATTACTCTCTTTACACAGTGAAAACAAAATGAAATTTCCAGCAACATCAGTTTCAGTATCCAGTGCATTTTTAAAACTGAGGATTCTGGCACTTAATCAAACTGAGATAACATGGACAGAGGTAATAACCTTTCCTCATTCTTTCTTGTTTGTATCATTAGGTTTTAGAGACAAGCATAGCAAAGTAAATATTTATGCATTATATAATTCTTCTAAAATTTGATCTATCATCCTTAGAAAAGATACTCTCTGTTGGCTGGTAATACAGTTAGTTATATTGGCACATGAGCCTAATGGGAAACGTTTAACTTCATTTACATTTGTAAATTACTTAGTCAAGATAACTCACTTGAAGAGTAATATAGCTTCATGTCCCAATGGTTAGTGATAAAGAAAACTCTTTGTTTCCTTGTAGTTATTAAGGATTTATCTGCTTTCTAAGCCGTTTTAGTAGAACAATGAGAAACAACAGGAGGAATACTTGACATGAAGTACCTATTTGACATCCCTTGCCTCAGGAGGAGATGAGCTTAGTTTCTTTGCACCTGCTGAGGATGCCTGAAATACACGGTGCCCTGTGATGTGTAACGCAGATATAGCACTGCATAAATGGAGCTCTGAGATGTTTCTGGAACTAAACACACCAGTATTTAAATGATTTTCCCTTAACACTGTGTCTGATCAAGGAGGTTGTCCTCTTGGCCAAGGTGGCAGAGCCAAGGCCTGGAAAGCACATAACCCACTTACTTAAAATGATTTGTAAATTCCATCTGCTTGCCGCATTTCACAGAGACATATTTTTACTGCACTGTGAAATCAGCTGAATTTTCAATGTTTTACTGTCAGTCACTATACAGGAGTAGAGCACTTGCAAAAACTCATGCTTAAGTAGAAGTTAGCAGTGTTTTTATTCTCTTCTCTGTAGCAGCAAGGCAATAGGATGGTCATTGCTTAACAGTTGTGTTCCTGGGCAGCCAATCAAAGAAAAAAAATAAATGGGCCTACCTGTCATTGATACTTTGTGAGCAAACCACTTTTCAGGACTTACTTTGTACTCCTGAAGGAGTGTACTATATCAGGAGTTACTTTGAAAATTCAACTCTTTTAATAAAAATTGAAAATGATGATGATCTGGGTCTGAAAATCCTAGAAATATTTTAATTAAGATGAAAATAACCTAAAGATGATGAGCATTTCAAAGTAGCTTATTACCATATGTATGTTGAATTTGTGTGTAGGGCTAGTATGAGAAGAACGAGAAGGTTTATCTTTTCCCTTGTTCTTCTTTTTTGAAGTAATTTTCACATGCTTACTCTCAGGCATGAACCTGAGAATGGCAGTGCTGTGTTTCATAGCCTTGGTGGTTCTAGTTACATTTCATCGTACTTTTCTCATTTATGCTGTATGCTTTCTGGTATGAAACGGCTAAATACACAAGAACATCATGGACTTACGTGGTGGCAAGTTATTTCTTTTACACTAAATCCTGGATTTACATTTTGCTTTCTTGATTGGCAGTGGCTATTCCATTGCCTCTTCCTCCTAAATTCCCCACCACATTATCCATAGCTCCTAATCTTTCCTGAGTATTAATTTTTTATCAGATTTGTGAATCTCTGTTCCTGTATATAGAGAGTTCTACGCAGTAGTGGAAAATCCAGCAATTTGAGTTTCTTGAAATTGCAGTGTGTCAGTTATGGTCTTGGCAATTTACTAGTCATTTAGTCTATTGAAAAACTTTCTGCTATGTCCACTTGATGCAGTTTATTGATTTTGTCCATCACAAAGCAAGATTTTTGTGTGTGAATCCTGCAAAGGTCCTGTATAGAGAAACACACAAATAATTTGTTCACTTTTTCTGCTGTTGCCTTAATCTTCGAGCTCTCCTTAGCGTGCCTCAATCTTCTATTCATTTGCAGGCTTCTTTGGGAGCTTCTTTATCTCTGGCTTCTTTATCTCTTTATCTGTGTTTCTGAGGGATAGATAACATTTGTTTGGTCTATCTTGTTGACACTGGGATTCACTGTGTACAAATTGAAAGTGATAGAATATTGATGTTTTGTGCTAGCTGCAACTTAAAAAGGTCTTGGTTTTGATATTTGCTATATAGAACAAGATGTAGCTTGAGAATGAAGAAGAATTGACAAGAAGAGGACTTCTGAGGGCAGAGATAGTAGAGAATCAGTTAGCTGTATCCACAGCAAAGTGCAGTTCAGTGTTGAAATTCAACATCTCTGTAACATAGTCTCATGTGCAAGTAGCTCTCAGATGCTTCTGCTGTGCATGTGAAAGTCTGTGTCCCCAAAGCCTTAGATCTTCTTTTGCTTTATTTACTTCTCCTAATTTAAGTAAAATTATCATTTTTACATAGTAGTTTCAGGACAAGAAATTTGGAGCAAATGTATCTTAGTTGAATCTGTAGCCTCGTTGAACTAATTTATGTTCTTGAGCGCACTTGAAAACACAATATATGCTGATTTACTGCAATTTCCTGGATTTTATTGCCTTTTGTGCTGCTAGTCACATGACAGAGGAGCCCTGAAGCTCTGATTTAAAGTCTGCCGGTGCTGATGGGATGTGTGGATTTCCACAGCCGCTAGTGGCATGTTATATGGCTGGTTACCTTGTAACAAGGTCTATCTGATCTCCCCAAGACTATTGAATAAAATAAATTCAAGATCAGCATAATTTAATGTAGCTTTTCAGATAATACTGGAACACAGAGAGTCCTTTATGTAAAAAGCATTGCTCAGTTAACACCAGCACTTTTTTTCCTTAAATTCTTAATTTGGGAATTGAAAGTGAAATTTCAAAGCGGCTTCAAAAAGAAAATGCCAGTGTCGTGATAGTGTGAAGTTCCTGCCTTTTGCCTCAGGCCTGCATCAGTAAGTCCTGTGCTGCAGAGAACCCTTCTGGCTTCATCTCTACCAGCAGATCCAAACATAGGAAAAAGACTGGTGGAAGAAAAATAGGGCTGGGCACTTTGCAATGTTCATTTCTGCTTTTGAGAATTGTAGCTTGTTCTGAACATGCTCTAAATAAATCTTTATAAATTATAATTTCTGGAATAATTTTTACCAACATTGGTTATATTAAATTAAGTTTTGCTCTTAGGTTCTTCTTTGTGCTCCAGGATGGCCAGCACTTGAAGAATTGTACCTTACTTCTAATAATATTACAGTTTTGGAAAGGTAAGAAGGGTAACACGAGCACGAGTCAGTGTTTTGTAAAAGTGATGTAGCAGGTGAACCTCAGACTAGATTCCTGTAATGTTTATATCACATGATAGTTGTAAAATAAGTAGTGGGAATTTCACATTTATATACATACATATTGATTTGCATGAAACCATGTATTTAGAAAATCATTGCTTTCGTTAGAAAATAATTTCAGATGTTCTGTGTTTTTATTTTGTTTTGTTTTTTTGATGATGCAGGCCTGAAAATGTTCTGCAGACTTTGAAGTTGTTAGACCTTTCAGACAACCAGTTACTGGATGAAAATCAACTCCATCAAATAGCGCATCTTCCCAGGTAGCCCCTAAACAAGTGTCCTGGAATGGCTAAAAAAGCCCATTGGCTCCATTTTTTTGATTGTATGATAATATTGATGTTGCATAGAAGACCTGTTGGAATCTTGAAATACAGGCATTTTTTTTTTCCACTTGAGGATAGAACTACTGTATTTAATTGAAGTGCTGTAGCCTAATCTTATTTTTGTTGTCTAGTAAGACACTTTCTGCTCTTCGCTGTGTGCTGGCGACACCACAGTGACTTGTGGCATTATTAAGGCCATTGCACATGTGCCCACACAGGGTTTTATCCCAGGCTGTGCAGTTTGTGTGGAGTGTCCAGGCAGTGGAGCCATGGGGATGACCCCCAATTCGTGGGTGGTTCCCAGGAGCATCTCACAGCCATGCTTCTCTTCCTTTTTTATCTTGCAAAACAAACCCAAAAGAGAGGGAGGCAAAGGAGTGCAGCAGGGATGATCCCTTTCCTCTTCTCCATCATCTCCTCTTGGTTGTTAAACTCTAGGGAAGGTTCTTGGTGACACTGTTCTGACAGCAGAGTGGCAGTGGTGTTTATATGTTTGTGCCTCCCAGGAAGCACTCTATTTTTTTGATTTTTTTTTCAGTGCTTTCTGGGAGTAGTTTAAAAAGTAGTAGTTTGAAATAGTTTAGTGGTTTGAAAGATGCAAAATTAAAAACAAAAATTCCATATTGCCTTAGTTGAACATATTTTCACTTTCTTAAAACATCTTCTGTGGTGATATCCTTCACTCATATTCCTGTGCTGTATTCTCACTAGCCGTGTCTTTATGGTATTTTGACTTTGAGGCAAGGTGGTTGTTTCTTCCTTCCTTTTCAGAGTACTTCAGTTACACAAACTGCAAAATCATAAGACTTATGAGCTAGTCTTGGTCTTTGGAAGAGTTCTTATCTTGGGCTTCAAGCCAAAATAGCAACTATGAGGCATCAAAAAGTTATTTAAAAAATCATTTGGAAAATCACTCCTTTTAAGTTCATGACTCATTCTAAAAACTTGAAACTCACGCAGTCATTTCCTGAGAGATGTGTTTCCTGAACACCTTCGTGAAGTCTGGCTATCGGCTCCGAAGCTGCTGCTAGCTTGTCAGTAATAGTGTGTCATATCAAATATTTGTTAGTCTTGTACTTTTTATTTTTTTAATAAAAAGCTTTATATGCCAGATATAGTAATCACTGTATCTATTGAATTGCAGTCTAGAACAGTTAATGCTGAGAAACACTGGAATATCTTCTATACACTTTCCTGATGCTGGATTTGGTATGTAAAAGAAGCAGTTTGTTTATAGCTTCATTGTGCTTTTTTATTTGAAGTTTTCGTTATTGTCTGGTAAACGTATTCTTTTTTCCCAGGATGCAAGACTGAAATGTTTCCTTCATTAAAACACCTTGAAATAAAGGACAACAAAATATCGCAGGTAAGTTAGATTTTGATAGTTCTGTGTTATCGTAATATGTATATCTTTGTTTAGGAATAACTTGCATCTTTTTAAATTTCTTTGATTGCATGGGTAAGATCTTGAGGCAACTACTTTTTTTTGGTAGTCCTAGACTATCCTTTGCTGATGGAAAAATAAAGAAGTTTTTTGGGCTCACAGTTAAAAGTGTTCATAGTAGCTAGTTCAGTCCCCTGGTACCTTATAATTCCCTTTCCTTCTCTTTCCTCCCTCCTCCCTTTTGCTCCCTCCTGCTCCCTCATCTCCCTGTACCTACAATCTCACCCCTTCCCTCACATCCCCATTACCCAGTAGGTCTATCTGTGACCTCCTCTGCTTAGCACGTAGCAACCCTGGACAGTTTTTGCTGGGGACTTTGGGTGCCACGAGGAGCGGGTCTGTGGCCGTGGGGCACAGGGAGGAGCGGTGTTGGGTGAAGCCCTTCCCCCTCCCCGCAGCAGCCAGGGCATCGGGCTGCTCAGCACAGCCCATGGAGCCATGTCTTCTGGCACCAACCTGAGGCCTTTTCCTTAGAAGGAGAATTGCTGCTTCTGGCCTCAGCCCTGCTGCCCTGAGACAAGTATCTATTAAGATACTCCCTTGGTAGACTTTTGCTTCCAAAGATCTTGGCAGTTTTCCTTTATAGTAAAAGTAACTCAGGGAGTGGGAGAGAACAGAGAGTATTTTTACTTTCTTTATATCCTTATTCTGCTGATCTGTAGCACATTCCCTCCCTGTTCCATTTAGTAACACAGAAAATGAAGCTCTTTTATTGCCATAGAACTACCACCTTTTCTTGTCTCCTCTCCTTATTGGGTTTTTACAGCGGGTCATTGCAGCAGAGAACATGAGTCAAGCACTTCATTTGACATCACACACTCTTCAAGGGGTGCAACTAAATCACTGTTATGCCTAACCTATCATGCACCCCAGGTCCTACAAGCTCAGAGACTACTAATGATCTAAAATGCAAAGGACTTGCACTCTGTTTAAATTTTTACCTAGTTAAGTGTAATGCAATTCTATTCTTACCTAAATGAACAAGATGAAAGCTCTTGGTTCTGGAATAAAAGAATAGTTTCCACATTGTCATTGTACAGGAGAAGTCTGCGTATTCTTCTGAAATTAAGTATGTTTCTTGTTTGTTCAAAAGACTCTGCCCTTCCATTTCAGTGGTCATCTATCAATGAGCTTGATAAACTGCCAAGTTTGCGGTCACTGCAGTGTCGCAATAACCCTTTGATGCACACAGAGAAGAACCAAGAGACCTTGAGACAACTGATTATTGCCAAGATAGGTCAACTGGAGGTTTTGAACAAGTCAGAGGTGCGTGATTTTTTTCAGCAAATTGCACAGCAGTGTGGCGGGGGGAGTCATTGAGTGAGGATTTGTGCTCAGTTTGTTTTAAAATTATTCCATTTGCCTTCAATAATAGAAAGATAATGTTATCTGAACCAAACAAATAAAATTTCTGGAAAATGTTTATTGTAAAGGGAAGCAGCAGTGGCACCTGTTCTATAGTTACAAGAAATAGTGCTTTAAAAAAAAAAAAAAAAAAAAAACCCTTTTGTGTCATAAAGTAACAGTGTTGCCATACACACTCAGATATGGATCAGTCAGGTACCTGGAGATGGAGTTGGTAAAGATCTGCATAGCTTTAAAAAGTAGTGAACACCTCAAAAAGCAATAGCAAGGGGTCAGTACAGTGAAATTTTAGATTTTTCAACTTGGGAAGACGACATAATTACACTCTGGGCCATCCCCGTGTCAGTACAGATCCTTCCTGCTGAAAGGAAAGGAGCAGAGCTCGATTACCGCAAAATATTTGGAAGTGACTGGATAGCAGCTGGTGGACACTGGAACCCGGAGAAAAACAAGCCAAGCGAAGAATTTCTTGCAGCCCATCCCAGATACCCCTCACTTTGCCTCAGTAAGTGGCATTGCAACGAAACGACCCCTTCTTCCCTTCTGGCACTGTAGTCGTGCTGCTGCTCCCCGCAATTCCCTTCCCTTCCCCGCAGCACTCGGCCGGGCGCTCCTGCTGCCTGAGGGAGCCCCCGCAAGGCCGCTGCCCGCACGCAGGGGAGGCGGGAGGCAGCCCTGGAGCCGGCGCAGAGCTGAGCTCCCTGCTAGCGCCGCCTCCGTCCCGGAGCTCCCCGCTGCAGAGCTGAGGCAGCCGTGGCGACTCGCGCCTCCGAGGGCTCCCCCTCGCTCGCTCCGTCTCTGAACTCTTGGCTCACAGCCGCGTGCTCTTCATCCTTCACCCACAGAGTACGGGGCACCGGAAGAAGGAGAACTGAAAGGACAAGAACCTCTGACTCTGAAGAATCAGCTTCTGAGTAAGTCTGGAAATGGCAAAAATTAGTGCTTCTTGGTTTAACCTATGTTCGGCAGTTGGCACGCCCAGGACGTGTATGGGGAATAAAGGGTGGAAAAGCCTTTCCAAGCTCACAGGATTGTAACTTGTAATTTTGCTGCTCTGAACCATATGTATCATGGAGCTCACAGCTGCTCTGTGGGGTCCATCTCTCTAGGATAATATTCTTAATTAAGATTTAGTGGGGGATAGAGGTGTGCAGCAGTCCCCTCTGCTGCTGTGAATGACTCCTTTCCAGTCTGAAACAGGTTTGAGATTTAAAGCTTAACAGTGACACTATTTTGTGATACTTTTTTTTAACACTTCTTAACTTCAGGAGAGTGAAGGATACATAATCCAGGTTACGTCCCCGATGTACAAATTCACAGGTCATTGGTTCCTGTGTGATACAAGAACTTTCTTTTTCTTCTCTCTATGGGCAAAATAGTTTTTAAGGCAGTATCTTCTAATAATGTGTTTAGATGGATCAGCAACTAAAACAAACTTGTTTGACTAAACATATTAGAAAAACATTTTAAAGATTTTTAAAGTCTTAATCTCTGAATAAAAAAAAATAGAAAAGCTCATAACTCCTCCTCAAAGGTACTTGTCCTGTGCTTCTGAGAGGCTGAATGCCAAAAACCTGTTTTATACTGAGCAGGCTCTTTACTGCACATTATTTTGAAAAATAACCAGAAATTTTATGTAAATATTCATTTTTAAAGCATTTTTTCCCTTAATTTATCAATAACATAAATGAAAATTTACTTCAATAGTTTTCTGAAAAAAATAAGAGCCACTGTTAAATTGTAGCTGCTCAGATACAGGCCACCATCTCCTTTTTTGAAGAGATGATTGTGCTGAGTGTTTGGAACAAACTGTATGAAGTCCACAACACATTCTGAGCTTCTGACCGAACCGCTGAGTCACTGATGCTCTGTTCGTTTTTCAGCTTTGGCAATTAAATGTCCTGACAAACCTGAGCAAAAGCCACTAGAGAGAAAGCTACCAGGTAAGGAGCTATTTCTCTTGTTTCAGCAGTTGACAGTAACTTCTTTTCAAAGCAGTTTATATTAAGGGCTTGGCTGCTGCCTCTAGCACTGTCAGCTAATTACTGTCATGATGATTCTGGCCTACAAAGCAATAGACAAAGGTAGAACTTGCTTGACAAAGTCATTTTTCCAACCCTTTTACACATTACTTTCAATCCAGTTCCAAAATCAGAAGGTTGATCCTTGTGTGACTCCTGCTGCTGCTGGTCACACAATGTTCAAGGCAATCAAAGGCTCATTAACGAGTATGAAATGTGCAGGCTGTGCACAGCACGAACCTGAAGGTTTAACAGCCAACTACCTAGTCTGCAATTCTCAATATTTACAGCTACTATTTTATACCTGGGATGAGAAATGTGATTCTAACCTTCACCCACTTTGTATTTACATATTTCCAAGTTAAGCTGTAGTGTCTGGAGTGGCAACTAGAATGAACAGATTCTGTTATCAAATAAAGCTGAAGTTTCAAAAAGATGTGTCAGAATCATGAGAAAACAGAAGACTTGCTCAAGCTTTATTCTAAAATAAAAAAACACATTTATTATCACAAGTTTCATAAAATCAGATACAGCTTTTACAAAAATGTTTGATAGAAAAATATTTGTCTTAGTACAATGTGCAGGAATAACTCACTATTGCTGTGCCTTTAGGTAAAGCTTCAAAGGAAGTGAAAGTTTAACCAAAATACCCAGTGTATCTATTGAAAGCATAGGTATCACCTCTGGCACAAATGACACTTAACTCATTCAACCATTACCAAAAAAACCCCACTGTGTAACTGACTTCATAACACCAACCACTCTGCACCTCTGCTGACCATTTTTTGGGGACTGATGAACACAGGGGTGGTTCTGAGGAGGGCGCTGGCTTTGTCCTGCTGGCAGAGCCCTTCTCTGGCACAAGAACTGCCAGCAGGCAGGAGCTGAGCGGTTTGTGCCCCAAAGGTTCCTCGGTTTACTGTGTTTCAAATACCAACTCCAAAAAGGTGAATTATGAAGCCATAACACTTTAATTTGGCATATGGATATCAAAGCACTTAAACAGTAGTAGCATATGCTGTCTGTTCCACCAGAGATTAAACTGATTTCAACTTTATATTAGCAGTTATTTCAGGTATAAAACATTATTGCAGTGTTAGAACTGAAGCAGCAGTACAGCCTTTCAGATGCTATCAACAAGTATACTCGAAACACTAGTATGTTGCTACAGCTCAGAGATAGCAGCATTTTTCTAGCATTCTGTTTTTCTTTGACAGATTCTATGACTATTCAGCGCCTCAAAGGGTTGCTATTTCGCCTACTCAAAATACCTGGTTCAGAACTGAAACTGTCCTATGAAAGTTCTAAAGTGAGTGAGTTAAAATTCAGTAATTCAACAGTAAAATACCTGATGCTGCTGGGGGTCAGGGCTGTGTTTTCGGTGCTACACCAGGGAGCGGGGTTCACTTCAGGAGGGTGGTCTACGTGCTGTGATTTGAGATTTGATTTGGTTCTGGTAATATATGACAGATCCTCCCTGCCTGCAACTGCCTGATTTAATTTTGGATTACATGAAAAGATTTAAGTTTAAATCTGGTCTTTCTTTTTTATTATTTTTCTCCTTACTCCAGCTGGAAGGAAAAGAAGTTGAGCTGGACAATGACCTAAAGCCTTTGCAGTTTTACTCGATAGAAAACGGAGACTCTGTGCTAGTGAGGTGGTGAGAAGGGACCTTCGTGACAGACTGAGGGAAAACCCAACGCTGGAGGGCAGAGGAGCTGGGGGCTGCCTGCAGGGAGCACCGACAGCTTGTGCTGTGCTGACGAACGTGGACTTCAGGCACGGCCCCTGAATGCTGCACAGTGCTGCCCGCTCGCAAGTTAGTCATGACTCTTCACAAAACCATTTGCTTTGGGGTGAAGAGTCTCCTGGAAAAGATACCAAGCAGCCAGTGCTTCTATCCATCAATTAAATAAACTATTGGCAGAAGGGTTTATGCTACTTTGCTGCTGCAGTGGCAAGCTTTGCTTTGTGTTTTTTTTTTTTTTTTTTTTACACTGAACTCAGTATATGCTTTAGGTGCAATATCTTTTGTTACAGTATTTCTAGGACCAAATTAGTGCTGCACTGAGAGAGGCTAAAGAGGCTACTTACCTTTCTGTTTTCACCTTTTTCCAAAGATCTTAAAGCAAACAGAAGTGGAACAGCAGTAACTGTGGAAGTACCTATACACCTTAGACTACTTAAGGATAAACCTTTATTCTACCTCCAGCATTAGCATCCTGCAGTATAAATAAGTTCTCAGCATCTTGCAGGGAATTACTAGTTGTTTTACATTCCTTAGTGTTCTGCTGCTCAAACGTATTTTACTTTTAACTGTCTACCTTTGCCTTCATATCTAATGATAGATTATGCTATCAGAACCCCCTCCAAGTCAGGCTAAGTTTGCAATACTTCAGGATTTGGTATAAGCAAACTTTGATACCCTTCTCTCTAACATGACAACAGTGAAAGCAAAGGAAACATAAATCATAAACCCAGCTGTCCCAGCCTCTGCAAGCAGCCTCTGAAACAGGGGAGAGCAGAGCCCCTGCTGCAGCAAGGCTTGCCTAGTACTGAGCACAGCTCTTAGCTGGACACTGGTACAGCTCTACACAGTTAAATCAGTAGTATTTTCATTTACAAAAGACAGGCCAGGTGCCATTCTTATGTGCATTTATTAATTACAAGTAGTTCTTTGACTTTATATAAAAAGGAGATTGCTTATCTTAAACATTTTGGTTTTGTTTAATCAATGTCTACGCTATAGAAAATGGACAGTATGAGTCCGCTTGTAATTATCAAAAGGGCTGTGCAAATACTTGGTACACCTTAGTTGAAACCCAACATTAAATGATACCTTAATCTTCCTTATTGTTTCAAAAAAAATGCAGCCAAACAGCATTTCTGCACGATTATGATGTGCTACCCTGCTTGCTGAGTCGCGCGTGTCCCCTCCTGGCACTGGCACGGGTCTCCGCAGCGCTCCTTGGCTCTCCAGAGCTCGTGCAGCTCGCGGGGCGAGTACTGCGGGGAGGAGAGCATGCCGCTCTCGCACGCCTTCTCACAGAGCCATGCGCCGTCCTGCGGACACAGCAGGGGACAGCAGCAGCTTGCAAAGCGTCTGCCAAGAAAACCTCGCAGCCACGCAGTAGGTCTGCGCTGCTTGCAGCAGCAAGTTCTGCGCCAGAGAGGCACACGCAGAGTCCTCACCCAAGCTATTTGTCACTTTGTGGGGACAGGGGCGGGGGTGGCAGTCCTTATATATAATTAACCTGTTCCCCCTCCACTTTTTAAATTATCTTCTGTGCTAGTGGAGCTTCGTGGCTCCATCATGGCTGCACTGGGTAGTTTGCAGCTGAGCTTGAGGTTGTTTCAACTTGGCAGCTTTTCCAGTGGTGCCAGACTTTGCCTCCTACCACATAAGCAGCTCTGCATCCATGAGGGCAAGCCAGCACTGCCAGCTACTCTGCTTACAGCAGCGGGCTGTTCTTGGTACTGAGACCACCCCCTTCCACTGCACTCTTCAAAATAAACCACAAAATTTACAGTAGAGGACTGGGGTTACAGACTACTGTGGTTAACATTAATGAATAATTTTGGGGGGTGTTAGGCTTTTAATTTCCCATATATGAATATAAGTGAGTCTGGAACTGGATAGATCCAAAAAGATTTCGGTTCTATGGGGCACCCCATTTAACTAAATGGTGAATGTGAAGGCACCTGTTGAGTTGAGGTTGAAAAGTTAAGTACTGAACATCAACTCGCATGTGCGTTTGTACCTACCCCCTGCTCAATATCCACACCCGTAACCCCAAGAGCACTCATACGTGTTTTTTTAAAACCCATCTGGCCGGTTTGCACCCTTTTTACAGAATAGCAGAGTAGTGGCAGAAGTCACGAAGCACTGGAAGACACTGTCCCGCAGCTTCTGGAAAGGCCTGAGCCAGAGAGGAAGTGTTATCACAGAAGAGCAGAATGTCCCCTGTGCAGGAGCATGTTCTAGGCACTTATCTTGCCTCTCTCTTTTCTCATCTGTTCCTTTTTTAAAAATCTTTTTAACAAATGTTTTCAGGATTTTATCTAATGGCTGCTAAGGATTTCTTGGTTTCTTTTTGTTTATTTGTTTTTTAGTATTTCTCATACTTTGTGCTACTTAGAACAATAGTCATGTTCTCTTCCTATAAGCTCGGAGACTTTCTGCAGACTTACTTGGTATCGCTTGGGTCCTACAGCTGCCATCCAGATGCCCATGCTCACATCTTCACCCTGAGGCAACACATGTGAGAAAACTGAGCTAACAGCAATACAAAAGCATGATTTCGTGAATAAGAGCAAGTGACCTCAACTACCTGCAGTAAACATAAAGCTACAATACAGCATTTATGTCAGAGATATTACATTAATCTTCCCAATTTTCCTGTCATAAAATAGTTATTTTCACAAGGAAACCATTAACAAAAACTGAGAATACAGCTCCAGAGGTCCTTAACGCAAAGCGCTTGTGCTTCGACACAGAGCAAATACTAGGCACAGCAACCACAAGAGTTCTAAGAAGCCAAAGCACCAACCAGGGGAATCCACTACTGACATCCACTCAGGCAAAGTGCTTTCCCTCTTCCCCAGTACAAACACTGCTCCCAAAAGTAACAGAACGGAACAGACACTTCCGTACCTGGTACGTCTTTAACCTTTGGGAGTTGCTGGCCAGCCACTGGACGATGTCTTTGGAGATGACGTAGCCAGACCCACAGGCAAAGGCTGGATACGCGGGACTCGGGTACTCCAGTTCTTGCCACTTCCCAGTTCGATCAACTGCCCAGTTTAGTCTGAAACTGAGGACCGGTTAAGTGGAGACTTGTTTTATACAAAGCCTACTACAAAAGCCATGAACACAGCTAGCATCTGCAGTAACACCAACAAGCAGTATGGAGAGGAGAAAGTAGACGGGGAGCCTAATTACAGTTCAGATAGCCTTATTTTTCTAGGGTCACACATTTAATCCAATACTACAGCTTAAAATAAGTATCGTTTCATCTCAGGTAGTAAGAGAAGCCTCTCAAAAACAGAAGCAAATAGAGCCCTGTCCATCACACCTGCAGCACATCTGCACTGCCGCTAGCTGTGCCGCAGTGAAGCATGGGATCCTTACGCACAATCACCAAAACCACAGAAGGGTTGAGGTGGAGGCCTCCCCTGGAGGCACCTAGTGCAACCCCACCGCTCAGGCACGGCCCCTAGAAAGGGGAACCCAGGGTCGTGTCTGGGCACGGTGGAGCATTTCCAGAGAGGCCTCTCTGGGCAGCCCAGTCCTGCGCTCTGTCACCCTCATGGCCAGGAAGTTTTTCTACAAATTCAGGCAGAACTTCCTGGGTTTCAGTTTGTGGCTGCTGCCTCCTGTCCTAGCGCTGGCCCCCACTGCAAAGAGACTGGCCCCATCCTCTTGACAAAGATACGCGTATGCACTGGTGAGATCCCTCTCAGCCTTCTCAAGGCACGCTACAGAGCGTTTGGTGGATTGAGGCATCGTCCCCCCAAGGGAGCCACAGCAGGAGGGCCCCTCCGGACAGAGGCCGCGCTCCTACAGTGACTCCCACTTCAGCTGTTCACTGCTCATCCTATCTGAAGACTGGGACCATGAGGGAATCTACACTCAAAAACGTGAGCCCCACAAGGTTCTCCACAGACACAAAGCTGCAAATGTGTTTTGTTCATTTTTTTCCCCTCCCTCCCTGCATACAACATCTCTTCCTTCTTGGTAACCTACCAGGAAGAAAATTACTTGATATGTGAGCACACCATTTCTATAGAAAGATCCAGCAAACTTATTTTTCAGTCTGAAGAAAGTAGTACTGTCCATTCTCCTATGTTCATACAATGGCTGTTCTAAGGCAAGGCTAGGAGTCAGTTACTAGCACAGGGAGATTCCAGGATATCCTGCACCCCTGTGAAAAAAGATCAGATTAAACAGATCTTCATGGAAAACTTTATGAAGTTTCTTCTTGGACTTTAAAAAGTCAAAAAACAGCCCCATTCTGAACTCTCAGTGCTTTTTATAGTGCTGTAGGAGAGACAGCTTTACCAAACTGCCTTCTCATCTCACATTCACCTCAGATTCAGATCCTCCTAGAAAGGGCAGCACATCCCACCCTGACATGAGCTGGGTCATTCACGGACGTGATCACTGACCCCACGAAGAATTATCTGTCACAGCAGAAGCAGACTAAGTCTTTGACTCCAAATTTAAAAAGACACTAATAAACCAAGCTTATTCCCTGCAACATGAGCCCAAATTCTGGAGTGGGATGCCTGGCCCATTTGTTTTTCCAGCCTGCTGTCCTGCAGTGGTCCAGATTAGCTGAGCACTGTTTTCACTGCAGGGCAAGTCCCCGGTAAGGAGCAACCCAAAGGACTGCGTACGCAAGGACAACACAGCTGAGAGCTCTCCTCTTACATTTCTGCAGTTGCCCCGGAAAAGCTTTCCCTGCAGCACCAGGAAAGCAGCCTAGCAGCTCCTACGTAGGACAGTCTGGCCTGTGGCAAGTCGGTTCCTGTCTTGTCGCCTGCCTTGCCAGATGAACCAACTGCCACCATGGATGATGGCAGAGCAGGGGCACTGAGCAACGTGCCCTTCAAGGGTCTACTCAGTCACACCACAGGCGCTCACTGCTCTGATCCTCGAGACTGTCGAGAGATACTGCACCCCATGCTGTTAACCACGTCATGGGCGCACGACGCCCCACACCACTCTGCGGGAGCAAAGGCCGTCGCTCCCTCAGGGAGCAGATGGCAGCAGAAGGACACGCTGTGGTGCCCCCACACTGAAACAGCTACTGCAGCAGCCCGGCTCCGCGTGCACTGAGGGAGGGGAAGAGCAGCTGTTTCCATCATCCTGGCTATTCACGAGCGCAACTCAGGCCTAGGAGCTCCACTTGAGGATTTTGGAATCAGACTCACCATTTCAGGCAGCAGCAAAATGGATAGCAATGTCTGTCATTCACACACTCTGGAACTTGACCTTACTTCTGTAATGTTTTTATTTACTTGTTAAAGTCCCATGACGAAGACATGTTCTAAAGCTACACAAAGTATATATGACAAGCTCAACCTATTTTAAAGAAATATTCTGGAAATCTAGTGGAAAGCATCAGCTTCGGTATGTAAAGATTCTAAGTCCTACACTTAGAATAGGTCAGCTCTTTACAAGTAGCTTCCATAGGCCGAAGAGGGGAACCCCCACAAAAACAGTCCTAAAGTAAATTGCTCACTGAACATTAATAAAAAACAAACAAACAAACAACAACAAAAAAAACAGACAAAAAAGAATCTTTTAAAGACAAGCTGACTCACTTTCCCCACCAAATGTTTGGCCTGTCCAAGTTTTTCTGCATTATCCTGTTAAAAACAGCCTCCAGGTCAATGTAACAGTCATCATCCGTCTTCAGCAACAAATCAAAGCTTGTTGATTCAACTGTCCTGGAGCAAAAAGAAGAGATGCTGAACTGTAGAGCCCACAAACTACAGTTATGCAAGAGACCCCTCTGCAAGGGTTTTGGGGGAAGCAAAGCTGAAAGGAGGAGGGAATGACAGATATTCTTTCCCTCAGCTTTTAAGTGATTTCCCTATTGACCAAGGCTGACCAAGGTTGTTCTACAGAGAGGATATGCGGCTGCTACAGTAGGATCCCATACAGCAGCGATTCGTGCACGAGTTGAAGGGAAGGAACTCAAAGAAAGGGCTTTGTTCTCTAGGACAGATGGTGGATTTACTCATAATGAATCTGTCTTAAACAGTGTTGACCTCACAAGGATATGAATTCCCACTGATGACTGTGGCACAGCTGTCAAAAGCCAAGGGCTACATAGAGGGTCAGCAGTTTAGTCTTCAGGATAAGGACAGTACAACAGGCAAAGGTCACAGGGAACATCCGTGGCAACAGCTTTGTACTTATTATATCTTACTGAAGTATCCTTTAAATATGAAATATGTAATTTTTAACTGTCTGAAATATTTCTATAGCTGTCACTTGCAAAATAACTGAAGAAGTTCAAAATTGTAGAGATTATTCCTTGGTTTATCAACAATTTATGCAAGTTGCAAGATAATGTAACACGCTGGATTATCTTGCACTACAAGCCACAAAAGTAATCCCTACAACAGTAATCCCTCTCTTTCCAACTCACCATCGGTAGAAGTTCAGCAGTTTGGCTGGAACATTTCTGTACGTGTCAACAACATCTACGAAAACAATATCATCATAGGCACTGCTCTCTTCTTTCAATAAAGCATCTTCTTTTTCAAGATTTTGTATATGACTTGCAAACCTTTCAGGGCGAGTATGCAGGCTTTTTAAAAGAGCATCACCCTCTGAAAAAAGCAGCAGTGATCATTAGACAAAATGTTCTACTTCACAAGCTTCTCCTGGATCATATGCAACACACTGATAAAATGAACCTGAAAATGTTCAATACAGTTAAGAAAATCCAACAATTAATTTACAAACTTGTATCAACAAAAGTTAACAGTGCAGGAAAATATATACATAGACATATATACACACACACATGCCACTACACACTTTGCATTAAGTCTGATAGAACTTCTATAATGTTTACAGTAAAAAAGTACTTTCTTCCTTTTCAGTAACAAGAGCATTCAACTTCTTAAGTTTGTTTAATATACGGAGATGTCTGGGCCTTCACTCCCAGGTAGATTAGCAAGGCTGCTCTGTATTACTCCACTGAGTTCTAAGCATATGTATCTGTATTTTTATTAAGAAAATACAACAAGTAACAAAATACAAAGCAACAAGAAAGCACCTTTGCTACATATTCTCAAACTGACATTGCTCTGATTAAGCATAGGTGGTCCCTGCTGAACTGCATCATTTACCTGACTGGAACTGAAAGCTAAAGAGATTCTGTAGTAGTGAAGGTAGCCTGTGGGTACTGAGCTTTTTAAAAGCAGAATGGGAAAGGCTTTAGCACACCTCATTTATGCTCCTACACAAACAATAAGATGACAGGACTGCCCTGTTACCTGACAGGACTCCTATCAGGTCTTTGGACATCCTGTTGAAATAGGTATAAAATAGCAACAGTAGTGGTGGAAAAACAGGCTATTGTAGGCAGTCACTGCTTCTACACAGTTACTAAACATTATGGCACAGTATTTCTAATTTTAAAAGTAGAAGGATTGGACAAACATGAAAAATTTAATGGAAAGATTTATCGAGAACACTACTAAGTGACATTTTTTAATGTGGGTTTGGTAACAAAAAACAAGGGCAGGGAAGTAAGTCCAGATAAAAATGTTACGTCTGTTAACAAAAAGACAAAGAAATAAAAGTCAGATTTACTAACCTTACTGTTTCAAAACAGCAAATATGACACTACATCTTGCAGACTCACCCTGAACAGTGTAGATGAAACCACCTGCTACTCCCTCCACACCTTCTGTGAATTCATGTGGCAATGACCCTTCCCCTGCCTGATCAGAACAGAGCAATGGAAAGAAAATTAGTTCATCTCTTGTTAGTGAAATGCTTTGAGGTTGAGATGAAAATGTGGAGTTAATCTAGTTTAACTACAATGGTACAGCATTTTAATCAAGCAAATTTTTGAGGTAACTCACTGTGGTGACTCTGAAAACCCCTCCTCCATCATTCACTATCACTTTCTGAAGGTTTCTTGAAACAAGGCCCTGAAGATCCTGGCTTTCCCACACAATGGTGCCTTCAAAACTCTGTTAAGAGAGCACAACAGTTACACAGGTGTGAAAAAACTTCAAAAGATGAAAATCAAACTTTTTTTTTCATTTTAAAATGGCCAGCTTTAAGTGAAGCACAATTTGAATACACATCTTTTAATAATTATTTACTTATTAGGCTTAAATAAAAATTAGTTACAGATAAAATAAAGATATCAGTGAAACTCCATAACACGTAATCACACCTTTAAGATTAACCATGAGCCTCTGCATTAGGAACATGATTAAGGTTTAAACAGAAGCCCAGCATAAAAACCTTTGGCTTTCTAACTTCATTAAGACAGCATTTAAAGATGAACTGAAGTGCTTTTTAAAAAATCAACTAGATAGATCGTGTGCTACAAAGAGCATACATTAAAACAGATTTGGAAACAAATGCTGCTTTTTAGTTATGTGACAAAAATCAGAGATCAGAGACTCAATCCTGACATTGGCAAAACCCAAAGAAGATCACAGCCACCTTTACCCCAGCAAAACTATCACGAGCTGCTCTAGGAGAGTAACAGAGCCCTGACCTCAATCGTGGCAAGTAGGAAGAGAAAGACAAGTGAATCTCTCTAGAACTTTTTAATTGTCAATTTAAGTTGTGTTGGTGCATGTTAATACATTAGATCTTGCATTTAAAAGCATTTCATTTCAACTTTAAGCTACTCTGCCTAACAGACCAACTATTGCACATTTTATATAAGGATTTTTTCCCCCCTGAAAACTCCTGAGAATTTTCAAGAACAAGCAGCAGTATGTTGTACCAGTAAGAGCAGTGACAATATTTCCAGAATATTCTGGAAATAGTATCACTGTTAATATTCAGGAAATATTAATAAGAAACAGTGCTAGTTTCTTCAGAAACTCTCCATTACTGACAGAATATTGAGCTCAGCTTTCAGTCCAGCTCAGATTCTTTGTTTCCTCCAAAAACAGACTGCATCATCTGTGGCACTCCCGGTATTTAAGTCAGAGCAGCATATTTCAGAACACTGTGGCCTATTATTTGTAATTCCAGATTTATAGTCTAATAGAGGAGCTAACCAATGCCTATTCCAGCAAACTGGCATGCTCTGGACCTTCCCTTTGCTTGTTTCATTACCAAAGTTATCAAAACCACTTGAAGACTTGAAGAGGCAGAAGCCCTGAACATCCCCAGTGAAAAGCATACTCTGTGTTTCTCTATTTTGCCATCTCCCTTTCCAACATTTTTTCCTGCTTGGGACTTGGCTCCAATCCCACTTTTGTAACTTGTATAGGGACCCAATCTTGGGCAAGCTGCTCAGCAAGTCTGGGAGCAAGTCCGGGACCCTTTGCTCAGTAAGAAGCAATCTTGAGAATCCTTGTGACAGACTATCAGTAACACCAACTTCAGCTATATGCTGCATGTCCTGCTCAGGTATTCCCAGGGCAGCCTGAACATGAGGTGCTCCCGAAGGGTTGACAGACTTGTAAGCAAATTCTGTGATGACTTTGCCCCCCTGCTATTCTTTTCTAAGCAGGTTGGTTAATGGAAGCTGAGGCCTAAGAATGCTGAAAGCAGCACATTAGTGGCACAGCTGAGAGCACGTCATGTGTTCTTCTCCCCGTTTAAATGCCAGCCTTGTTGCCGCCAAGCGCTGTAGTGTTTCCAAAGAGGCTCAGCAGGTGTGTGGACATAAGGCAGCCTGGTCAGCTCTTTCCCCAAGAAAGTTTCCCAGCACTGGGCTTCTCTGTTCCTCCAGCTCCTCATCCTCAGCAACACATGGCACAAAGTCTCCCTCCACAGGTGGCCCTGTCTTTTGTCACCACAGACGCACTGCTTGGGCTTGGCCAGCAGAACCCACATGGGGCTGCAGCGATCTGCTCCTTGCGCTGCCCTGCACCCACAGAGCCCGTGCAGGGCTGCAGTAACCTGCTCCTTCTGCAGCCCTGCATCCGCAGAGCCCGTGCAGGGCTCCAGCGACCTGCTCCTTGTGCTTTCCTGTGTCCGCAGAGCCCGTGCGGGGCTGCAGCAACCTGCTCCTTGTGCTGCCCTGCGCCTGCAGGGCCCACGTTGGGCTGCAGCAACCTGCTCCTTGTGCTTTCCTGTGCCCGCAGAGCCCGTGCGGGGCTGCAGCAACCTGCTCCTTGTGCTGCCCTGAGCCTGCAGGGCCCACGTTGGGCTGCAGCAACCTGCTCCTTGCGCTGCCCTGCGCCTGCAGAGCCCGTGCAGGGCTGCAGCAACCTGCTCCTTGTGCTGCCCTACGCCCGCAGAGCCCGTGCAGGGCTCCAGCAACCTGCTCCTTGCGCTGCCCTGCGCCCGCAGAGCCCACGTTGGGCTGCAGCAACCTGCTCCTTGCGCTGCCCTGCGCCCGCAGAGCCCGTGCCGGGCTCCAGCGACCTGCTCCTTGCGCTGCCCTGTGCCCACAGAGCCCGTGCGGGGCTGCAGCAACCTGCTCCTTGCGCTGCCCTGTGCCCACAGAGCCTGTGCGGGGCTGCAGCAACCTGCTCCTTGCGCTGCCCTGCGCCTGCAGAGCCCACGTTGGGCTGCAGTGACCTGCTGCTTGTGCTGCCCTGCGCCCGCAGGGCCCAGCAACAGCCGAGGGCTCCCTCTGGGCCACTGAGGTCCCCTGCCTGGCACTGTTCCCGAGGCTGTGCTGCACTCCTGCTCCCCAGCAGGGACAGAGGACAGTGCTTCACTTGCAGAGGAATAAGGCCGCTCCTCGATACCTGGAACCCGCTGCTTCCTGAAGGCCAAGAGGCGGAACAGAGACCCATTTCAGAGCCCCTCCTGTGACAGTCTAAGTGTTCCCTGAATTTACTGCTCTCAAATAAGGCGACTGGAACGCACGGGCGTCATCTCTCCTGAATCACCTCCAGCATCCTAGGTATCCCAACAGACTCCATGCTGTGCTTAAACCCCATTAATCTACACAAGAAACATCATGTTATCCTGTAAGCATTCAGAGCACGACATGTATCAGATTAGGGATGCCCACACAAAGAAATATATGACTGCTAGGACCCCTTTGCTAAGTTAAATACTTCTCATCTGTCCTTCAAGAGAAAGGCAAGTATTTATAGCTAAATTACAGTTATCAAAAATACTAGTGTCTCAGAACAAAGTCTTCAAAGACTTGCAGGACTACGGCTTATGCATCACAGTAACAAATTTTTTACACAACTAATATGCTAAGTGGGGTTTAATTTTGGTATTAAAGAAAATTAATTTGGTATTAAACCAAATTAAACCTGTCAAAATATATACATAGACTACTGCAAGCACTCTACCTACTTAACAGGTCCCCTGACAACATAACAATCTCGATGACTACTAGGTAAAAATTGTGTAAGAAGACGGACTAGTCAAACAGCTGCAGATTCCTCTTAAAAGAAGCAGGTTTCCAAATGCATCTTATAGAGCCAGTGGAATAACCTGAGGATTTCACTGACCTGAAATGTCTTTTGCACCCTGCTCAGACCTTCTTCTTTTCTTTCCCCATCTTCCATTAAAAAGAAAAATAATTTCTTCCACAACAAAGCAACCCACACATACAAATAACTTACACAAATAGCAGCAAGGGGCTAGTCACATAGAAAAAAAATATTTAAATGAAGGGGAAACAGCCTAAAGCAACAGCCAACATATTTAGAGATGGATCCACAGTCCAGCAGAAACAGTTTCTTGTATCTTTGGGGTCTCTACTGAACCAAAATTCTCATTCTGAGTCATTGTGTATCTCATTAGAGCTTCACAGACCCTCCTTTTGGGCTGCACCCCATTCCAGAGAGGATGACAATATTTTGGACCCTGCTTTGATAGCTTTCTTAGTTTTATCTCAAGACCATCAGGAAGCTTAACAGCATCAGTACTTCCCACATTGGTCTTTTCCCAAATTTCTGAGGGGTTTTAAGAAAATAGTAGCACTGTTGTGGAATGGTGGCTGGTTTCAAACACCAAAGTGTCACTCTTCTGTTTCCCACTTATTCCCTCCACTAATTTACAGATGGATCCTATTAAAAACCTTCCTGAAGTCCTATTTCTTGCTTCCTTGCATGGTTCAAAGAGCAAACAGTGTAGCTGACAGTGTCCTCACTGCCCCAGGAGGATTAGTCAGAACTCTGTAACCCTCAGTAAGCAGATAGTAACTAGCCAGTAGCTATAACCAATAATGTCTTTGCAATATCTTTCTGTTGTGCTCAACACATCAGACTCAAAAAGCTCTTTTTTTTTGCTTTTAGAAATCTATGCCCTCGCCATATTTAATACTAATCTCTAAAAAAGCAGGAGGGAAAGGGATGTCCCATTTTCTGGGGAGAATCTAAAATGAGTTTTCTCTCAAAAGTTGAAATCCTTTCCACAATAGTGAAATCATTGCTGTCTCTCCAAGAAAATGTTTTAGTCAATTAATTTTTCAGGCTTTCCTTTACAACTACTGGTGAAAAAGAAACAGGTTCTGGACTTCAGCATATCCTGCCAACTAGCATTCCAGAGTTTTTTTGGTTCTCTTTTGCCTCCTTGAGTAAAAGTTGGCTTCATCAATGAGTCTGTCCAGCTAACATAAGAGCAGCTCTGCTGCTGCACATACCTCAGGCAAAATGAACTGCTCCACCGGCTTGTACCACAGTCTGTTCACTTGCACTCCACAGCTCGGGGGGCTGAAGCGAGCACTGAAGAGAGCCTCCTGCGTACAAGGATGACAACAAAAATCAGTGCTGTGACACTATGTGAACCTCAATAATCTTGGCTAATTATAGTAGAAACAATAGGCTTCTCATTTCAACACAATATTGACTGGAAAAATTCTTCTCCAGATCATCTTATAGACTTCAGAGAATTGAAGGTTCAGACTGACACGGTAGGCACAAGCAACAATTGAGCAAGACAGAAAGTTTTGCTAGAAGCCTGAGCAACTTTAGGGCAGTGTTCAGTGCACTTCAGTGTACTTTCCACAACAAGCTTTAATTTTTAGCTTAGTATTAAATTCCTTCTACTATAACATAGCCAGAATTCCTGAAATCGGCCCATCAAGTTGCTAGTGGTGTTAAATAAAATATATCAAACAATGGTCATGCTCAATCATCTTTTTCTTCATGTAAGCACTAAGCTCTTCTACCAAATCCAGAACTGAGCTGGGAGGTGGGGGGAGGCGGGGAGAAGTTAGCACCAGTAGTTCAACTATTATTCATAAATACCAAATTCTAGAAATCTCAAAACATCTTGCTGGAGGACAGTTAAGAAAAAAATACACCTGTACTGCATCTCTTTTCCCCAAAGCACTCAGTGGGTCCCTCTGAACATATATTTTAACGTTATATATGTTTAATTCCTTAATATTTATTCAGAATCCTAGACGCAACCACAACTGTATCATGGTATTAGAGATCAATGTTCTTTTGAAAAGCATTCATGGCACTTTGTGAATTTCATTTTCCTTTTTTTTTTTTTTTTTTAACAATCAGTTGTGTATTTAAGCTGTGAAATAAGAAGAATTTACAGTGCAATAGGCAAAAAATATATCATTCATGTGCTTGCCAGTTAAACAGCTCTCTCCTAAATCATCACAGTATAGCACTTTCTGAAATAACTTAATCCACAACTAAGAGAAAATCAGGTTTAGTTCCACTGCAATAGTTTAATGACAGTACCCCACCTCGTGCTCTGCCTGGTACAGTTTTACAGTGATGTTCCGCTGGAATCCCACACCATCAGCGTCATAAAATACCCCAAGGCTGGTAATGACAATGGGGTAGAGCACACGGAAGTTCACACTGACAACCCTGTCCTCGGAGAGTGTGGAAGGTTTGTCCTCTGGGAGGCTGAATGCCTCTATTTCCTGATTTAAAACTGTAGGAGAAAGAAAGGAGAGGATAAAGTGAGAAGATTTCATTGTCGTGGCACTGAATACAAACAAGGTGCATCAATTAATTAAGCTGGCAAGTGCACAGGGAAATTGAGTGCTGGAGAAGGACAGCGGAGTGCACCCTACAGAAAGGAGAGCCTCAGAGGGTGCAGTGCTCTGCTGCTTTCAGTAGCTGCTAGGTGATGCCTGCACTTCCACCAAGAAGAATTAGAACAACGAAGCCAGGGAGAAGACAAAAACACTATTATGAGTATCTGTATATTAATATATTAAATACCTAGTAACGTATTAAAATTGCATGCACTTCCACTTAATTGGGCTCCCCTCCTTGAACGCTGTAGCTTCTGTTCCTGGGAGAATGCTTAAAGGAATCTCTGCTATTCTTAAAGCAAAACATCACCTTAAGAGCCAAACAGGTCCTTAAATTCCTTAATTTGGCATAAAAGAGCAAAAATTAAATAGAGAAAAATTACAATTTTAGCTAAGTACTTTTACATGGCAGCATTTCATTATTTTCAATTGTATTTTTCTTAGTTGTTCCCTCTGTAGGACACAGCCTGCAAACTGCCAGCCACACCTGGCTGGGACCCATTCTTCCCAAGGCGTCACCTCAAGGGAAGCCCACCTTATGCCCAGAAACCCCTTTTCAGCCCCACTATCAGCTCTCACTCCAGCTCTGTTACATGGGGGTAGAGTAAAAAACATGCATTCCAGGGAACAGCCTCTCCTATGTCACCAAGGGGAATGCAAATTCACGTGAAGCCCTTTGCAGCCTCAGAGATGGCTGGCCCATGGCACCCCAAACTGTTCTCCTAAAGCTGATTCATTTCAAGCATGCATCACAGAATTTTTAAAAGTTAATTCTGTACCTGGGTTACTGATGTTGAGGAGCTTGCAGGAGTAGGGATCTTCTCTGTCCTCCACTGGCACAACACAACCATGCGCACCTATTATAAACTTCACAAGGACACTAAAATAATTCGGTTTTATTAACACCAGCTCTCTTCTCTCTACCTTCAGTAAACTTATTTCACCACAATAGCCTGTCTTTCACAGAATTAACATTTTGAACCTCTTAAAAATCAGCCACCAGGCTCAATGCAGAGTAACTACGTGAATCCCTGCATGGAGGATTCATGCTCAGTTCCAAACTCGTATGAGCTTTCTGCATTTCATACCATGGCCACAGGGAATGATCAGCAACCAGAAATGAGATTCAAGACAGCCAGCAGGCTAAGCAAAAACAGATGCGAGCTGGCACTGCAGGATCCTGCAATCCAGTCTCCTCCTGACCAAGTCAGGACTGCTTAAATATTCTGAATTCAAGGCTAATGAACGCATTAGTAATAAGTATATATAGCACCAAAGGAGGGACAAGGACTCCAGTCTTCACTCTCAGTGAAGTGTCTCAGTTTTGGGTTGTGTTCAATCAACTGGTTGCTCTTTTTGGCCCTGATCTTGGCAAGGCCATGGCCAGGAAACACAAGCAGTAAAAAACAGCAAGGGCTTCCAGCTCAGCCTGGTCTTCCTAGCAACTTTTGTATCCCCCTGAAACTCCATATAAAACAGGGAAAGGATAGGTTTTTACAATGAGTGTAGCAGCTCTAAACTGCACGGTAAGACAAAATTTGTGAATGGAAAATGGCTTTCAGTACAAGAGAGGTGTCAAAATTACAAAGTTTCCGGGGACAAACTGTAGAACTTTCCCAGCAAAATCATGGCTGTTTGCAGACTCTCAGGCTTAATCAAGCAACCAGGAAGGGTTCTGCTCATCACCCACATTGCAGGTGTTTGGAATAATTGGTTCAGCTTGGAATAAACCTAAACTTTAAGGCTGAAGTTACTCCAAGAAGATTCTGTGGTTCTTTCACAGTATGATCGTGCTTGCTTTCAAGTATGCTGGATTAATAAGCAATCCAAGTTGCATATCACGCAAGCCATGCATTGCAATGCAAAAAAGGGAAAGTCATTATGCATTGTGTGCGCTGCTTCTCATATGTTATTAATGAACAATGACATCTAATTGCAAAAACTCAGTATCAAAACCTGAACCTGACTCACTTCCATCTGCGAGTCGGAATGGCAAAACAGTATGGAAATGTAACAGCTTAATCTGCAGTGACTCCCAGGGGCTTCACATTGCAATTTAGCTCTCCAGCTTCCCCGTCGCTGTCACCCATCTCCCAGGCTGGATGTGAAAGAACACCCAGACTCTGCATCAACAGCAGAGCCACTTACCAAAACGGGCTTTAGGATGGGCCATCTCAGCAAGGAGACACCATAAAGCTTTTTTAATTTCTTCTTTTTAATGTTCCCATCAACTTTATTCCAACATATCACCGTACTAGAGGACCCAGTATTGTCCCGTGCAATTCCCAGATCAGCAGTAAGCAATCAAACAATTACAATTTTATTCTTTGTGTTAAAAAGTTCTAGCTCAGAACAAGCAGTACTTTTATGTATTTTATATATTCTTAAGCAGATTTTTAAAATTCTCCAGTATAGGATGCTCACAAATGAAGACAGGAGACTTCTTTTTTCCCCCAGAAATAAATTTTCAAAAAAAGCATTAAACATGTTTACTCATCATGTTGTTTCTCATTCAGTTCGAGAAATACAAAACACTGAGGTTACCGGTGGCTCAGCGCAGGATGCTGCTTCAAATGCTTGAACCACGTGTCCCTGATGACGCTGCGCAGCTCATGGTTGTGCCGGGCTGACAACACTCCTACGACGACATCGTAATGCCCCAACTTCCACCGAGGAAAGAGGGCCAGTGGACCTGGAAATACACAGGGACAAAGGTTACTACATGCACATGTTACCCCCACCTCAGCTGTGCACAATAATTAAAACACAAAAGCAAGAGTGCTGGGCATCCAATGAAAACACGATGCAGAAGTAGCATTGCTCTCCTCCACCACCATTCCGCCGAAAACCTGGCACCTTGTCATTCCTGGCATCAGGGCTCTGCTAATAGAATTCACCACTTCTCTATCTAGGAGAAAGACTATTTACACAGTGCCTCTCATTCAGAAATATGTCGAGCAATTTTTAAAAGATGGGGGAAAAAATGGTCACCTTTGGCTCAGTGTTTCCCTTTGATATGCCAAGGCCTGTCTTGTTTTTTGCCCT
Source organism: Crypturellus soui (assembly GCA_032275445.1). Taxonomy (NCBI): domain Eukaryota; kingdom Metazoa; phylum Chordata; class Aves; order Tinamiformes; family Tinamidae; genus Crypturellus; species Crypturellus soui. The sequence goes on along the minus strand of JAUBNY010000523.1, from coordinate 3,981,594 downwards.
CCAAGATGAGCAAACAGCTCTGCCTTCCAAAATAGTTTTAGATCTTAACAGGGAGGAGTGGTCTGGCCTTTTCATAGCTGGATGTCACAGTCAAAACTATGGTTTAGCTTTTGCTATTTAAATTGAAAGATCATGGAAAGCCCATGTGAAAGATCACTGGGCTTCTTTTAAAGCCCAGTTTTGACTAGATAGAAACCTAGATAGAAACAGATAGCTGTGACTTGGAGTCTGTAAACAGCCAGGCAAAGAGCTGAACTGAGGAGTTTGGGTTATCAGCTGTTCTAGAACTGAGATTTATATTTAGCTAGAGCAAAGGATCACTTTCATCTCCTCTAAGTTTTTTTTTTTCCCCATTAGGCTGCAAATAAAGAAAACAAACCTAAATGCAACTGCCCTCCAACTACTCCTCACAGCACAGAAGTGGGTTTTTTTTTTTTTTCAAACAAATCTAACCGTATAGAGAACAAAAATATCTCCAAGTCCATACTGTATCCTCCCACTAGAAAGACTTGAATTATGATCCAGATTCTACTTTCTGCACCAGCTCCTGTTTCCACCACTTTGAAACTGAGAAGACGGAGGGGCCCTGTGAGAGCTGTTCCCTAGTGTGGCTCTTGAGCAACTCCCACCCCAGAGCCGCCAACCCAGGTCATACCGAGCATCAGACAGCACCACAGCCTCCTGCACAAACAGAGGTTTTCTAGAAAACCATGAAGTTCCACAAACCATTTAAATGAAACACCAGCTACAAACTCATCACTAACAACAGCAGAGCACTAACTTACTGTTCTAAGAGAAGGTTTATAAAATCAATTTGTATCATAATGACTTAAAAACCCAAGCACAGGAGCCACGTTATTTCCCCTCCTTCAGCATCAGTGCTGCCCTGAAGCCAAGCACTACACCTCTCCTGCCACGGAGCTGGCAGCGAGGGCCAGGAATCCGATCCTGAGCCCACAGAGCCACGTGCCAACACTGAGCTGTACAGAACACCCCGGGAGCAGCGCCAGATGCACCAGGCAGTCCACCTGGGCACATCTTTGGTTTTCCAGGCTGCTGGCAGACACGGAGCAGAGTTTCTGCGCATCACCAGGGACCTTGCCATAACCAAACTCCATTAGCATTTCATGACAGCAGAGGTTCCTCTAAATTCCTCTGTAGCCTCCAGTAGCTTTCCTGGCTCTCCCTCCACCCTTTGTTCACTCTATAAACACGCTCTGCAGCCCCCAGCACAGAGCCTCCGATCTGGCTCTCTCTGAGGACTCACATATTTGCGCAGTATTTGCACACATTTACCATTACTGATTGAAAACAGACCATTTTGTCACACCAGAATTAAAGAAAGACAAAACCAAGAACAGAAGTCTATAGGGCCAACCGAATTGGAACTGTGTAAGTTCGCCTAAATCCACTTTTTAAAACACTGAAAATAACCAATTCAAGTCAAAAATAAGCTTTTTTATTAGCTTATATTTTTAAATGAATGAAGGTTTTTCTTATGAATCATTCACATGGGTACAATGTTAATGTCACACATGCTTCCCATCTAACACCCACTTGCTTTTAGAACAGCCAGCCACTTTCTCTTGCTTTACGCAGTCTGCAACTTGGGAAGGGGGCACCACAGTATTCTGTATTTGGAAGATCCTTGAGTTATGCCATTTTATTTCTAAAGCCATTGAAAATAGTGGGAAAAAAAAGAAAGCTTACTCTTGCAAAAACCTAGTGAATAAGTTCCCCACTTGTAAGCAAAGGTTTCTACTTCCTACTGAAAAGTAGGATTAACATTTCTTAAGCTTTCAGGAAAAGAGAATCAACTGTCTCTCTCTGGGTGAGTACTATTAAAAATAAGAGAGGTTGGGGAATAAAGTCAAAGATACAGGAAAAAAAATAAAAAACTACAGGCTATTATTTATTTATAGGGATAATTCAGATGTGTGCATCAGGATCTGATGCAGAGTAAGTTAAAAAAAAAAAAAAACAAACAAAAAAAACACTGCTGACCTCCAAGTCAATAATAATGAAACATTTATACATGCAATCAATACTTGCTCCAGGGATCCAAACTTACTTCCTTATGTGCTCTATTTTTGTCTTTTCTTAGGCCACCATTTTACACATTAGCAATACATTTTAAAATACGCATTATATTGCTCTTTCCTTATGTTGTTTGTCCAAGTTAAGTAAGGCTTCAAAATTTCCAATTACAAAAAAGAAAGACCTGCAAATTCTGTGGTTTGCAAAGGAGGGACAAATCAGATACCACAGTCCTAATCCAAACTATGCCTTGGGCTCTTGCATGATCCAGTGGAAGTCTCTCCCTATATTTTTCAGCCTTCCCTTTTGCTCAAGGGTGCCTCACAAGCAGTGTGAGTACTAGCTTGTTAACAACCATGAAAAAAATATATGTGTGAATACACACACAAAACTACACACACATACATATATATAAAGGTATGTATCATATTCCATAACAAATCCTCAAAGTCTTGCCAGCTGAAGGGATACAGAAGAAGGGGAAGTCTTCCCAACACTAAGGCCTCCGTTTTGAATTCTTCCTATGTGGAAATTGCACCTCAGATGCATTGAGCAGCCCCAAGTATAAACAGCCAAATGTGCAATTCCTACTTTGCAGCTTGCAGGCTCCAGGCACAAAATGCCTTTCACTCTGCCGCTCTGTGTAGACTTGCAGCCCCCCACTAACACGACAGCAGGCGGCCGGGCCTCAGCTGCCCGGACATGTTCAGCTCTGTACCTTAACTGCAGCTGTGCTTTTGCCAGCCCTGGGACCCATGAAGTCCTCCGGGGCCTCACGCCACCCAGCTAACTGATCTTTCCGAAGCTCTTTTGGGACTGGTGCAGTGCCAGGACACGCTCCCACGCAGCTCTCCGGTGCCTAACCACACCATTTCTAGTCCTGCCTTCTCCCACCTCAGCCTGAGCTTTCCAAGAATTCTTAACTCCCCGGTTTGCATGAAGCTCAGGGAAAATTCTGGTCTTTGAAATCCCCACCGCCTGTCAAGCTTGGCCGCGAACTGCCAGCAGATGGAATGAGGGAGCAAGGGGAGAAGAGGCCAACAGGAGCATACGCAGAGCACAAGCACATGTCCCTAGAGCACAAGACAAGGATGCCAGGGTGCCCCTGCTGCTGAGCTGGCCACCCACGTTGGTCCCTGCTCACGAGCTCCCGCTGGCCCTGGCCAGACCGAAGACACTTCGGCAGCAGCAAACAGCTCAGTTTCTCCAGACCCCAAACTGCAACAGTCACCATACACCTCTTCTTCCTGTGAGGCTGACTCTCAAGGAAAATGTCAGTTAAGCTGCTAATTATATTTACTGTCCTTATAAGGAGATGAGACGATTGAGAGATCATTTTAGCTTGATTCTGTCAATAAACAAGGCAAGTGTGATCTTGCTGCACTGGGTTTATTGATTCGTCTCTCATCAACTTCTAAATTCACTGGTCATTTTCAGTCAGGTTTGACACAATTTAGGTCTCAAAGTAATTAAGCTCCTACATGTTTTGTGCAATTGGACTGGGTAGACACGAGACCTCTTGTAATGCCAGTGCTGAACAACGTGGCAGGGCTGTCTTAGTGGCACTATCAGGCACGAGAGAATCCCCACTGGTGACTGCTCCACAGGACACTGGACTTTGCATCTTCTGCTACCTACGCAGCCTTTCAATAACAAGCAAATTGAATTAGATACGACAAGAGGAAGTTAGTAGAAATATTTTCAATTAATTCACTTCAAAAGTAAGGCTAAAATAAGAGAAACCCCACTCCAACCAAAACAAACACACACACACACACACACATACATATTCCATCTGCTCTCTCTGCCTATTGTGCCTTGTGACTTTGTAACCATATTCCTGTTTTTAAATGCCTTTCCCTTCAGCGCTGCATTGTGAAAAATGCAGACAAACTAGAGGAAGGAATTAAGGAATATAAAGAAGGTTTTTATTCACAAAATGCTGACACATGCACCAAAAGAACAAACCAAAGAGCAAAAGCAGCTCTTTTCCTCCTCCTAATCTTCTTCACTTACACTGATCTGCTGTAGCTCATCTGCATTAAATGTTTCTGTGCAAGCAGAGCTACATAGCCTTGCTGCAGGAGCTATTTTATACCTGAGCTAAAATTTACCATGATAAGCACCTCAGGCTGCTGCAGGAGCACCAAGCTCCTTTTGAAAAGTCAAAAACAGGCTAAAAGCTCCCTTCTCCTTCATCACCTGCCAGGCACAAGGCTCGTCTATGCAGAATGTAACCCAAGCTAAATCATCGAACACAAGTCCACCCAATCCTGTAAAAAATTCCATTTTACCCATGCTTGGAAAAAAAATACATGCTGAACCACATGAGAGCAGATGGTATACAAGTTGATTCTAGAAAATTGTGCTTTTTGAAATTTAGGGCATAAATATTCACTAGAGTAAGAGAACAACTCTTCAAAAAAAAAAAAAAAAACACACACACACACATTTTAGCAGTCACCCTCCCCCCCAACACACACACACAAGCATAGCTGGAATAATGTCTTAAAAGGCATCAGCAGAGAAGTAGCGTGTGTAGCATGCTGCATCATGCTGCGTGCGGTTCTCTGATGAGGTGCAGTAACCGAGGTCCCAAAAGGGACCAAAAGTCCTCCTCAGGAGGTGTCCTCACCAGACTCGTGCTATCCATCAAAGCATGCAAGCGTCAGCAAAGCACTGAATTTAGCTGGGGTGCCAAAAGCAGCTCTTTTCTTAAGTTTCTGAAATAATTTTACATCAGCACTTACCTAAAAATTTTTACAAAAGTTAACTAAAGCTTTCTACCTAATCAGCTTTGGATAGCTACTGTTTGTAAACTGTAAAATAAAGACTTCAACAAAATAAATAACGCAATGCCTTGCTTAGAAGAATAAATTACAGTCCCATTAACTGAAGAGCAAAAAGAGAATAGCAAAGAGCCACTAGAGGTGAGACACCAGGCAAAGCCCAGGACCTCCAGGTCTTGTAGCTGATGCCGTTTTTCTCTTTCAGCTTATGAGTACAGCTGCCAAGCAGCACCACACTTTACCGAGGTGACAGTGACACCAAAGTGAAAGCTGTAACACACCGAGAGGAAAGCCAGAATACCACACAGGGAGAGACAGGTGATGCTGACACTTATTTCACAAGTGGGAATTAGAAATACCCAAATTGCTCAGCATCAGGGGGAAAAAAAATGGTCTAAAACAGGTACCTTTGCTCTTTATAGTTACATAATAGAGGTCTACTGAAGGAAAGGGAAGACTCTTTCAGCATAAAGGATAAAAAATGGCCCAAAAAGGGCATCAATCAGTTCCAAACAAGTTTAAGCCATAAGCGAGAATACATTTCTAGTCTGAGCAATACACTTCTCAAGCAGCCTGTTCGAAAGACTGCTGGAAATCCAAACAAACAAACATCCCAAACCTTCCCTAAATAAATATAAATTCACTAAATAAACTGCCCAGCTGCCGTTTTAAAAGAAAGATCAAGAGCTGCTTATTAGAAAGAGTAAAGAGACTCAATGGCCCAAGAGATTCATTCTAGTCCTGTATTCACAACTCAGTCATGACAAGTAGGTACTAAATCATTAAAACAGGCCATCATCTTTTTTAACAGATATTTCCTTTTTTTTGGGGGGAGGGGGAGGCTATAATTATTGGGAGAAGAATCAAGTTTTTTTTAAGAAAACCACACCATTCTACTCCCAAGTTTTTAATGGTGGGAAACAACTAACTAACCACAGACTGCTAAGAATACCAGTTAACACAGCGTATGGACGGAGATTTCAGTTATAACTGCAGAATCATCATGAGCAACACCCCAGCAGTAAAAGCACTGTCAGCGCAGACAACTGTACAGCTCTGCCTGGGGCCTCTGCTGATAGCTAATTCTGCCACTGTTGAGGCACTATGTAGGCTAACAAAATATCACCAATAAGACTTTTTTAATGTCACAGCTATTGTAAAACACTGCCCCATGATGAAATTTAGTTCTTATTCATGCTAGTGATTCCAGGTAGCAGATAATAAAGAAGCAGCAGAAGCAGTAAACAAGAGAAAGAAAAAAGAAAAAAGAAAAAAGAAAAAAGAAAAAAAAAGAAAAAAGAAAAAAGAAAAAAGAAAAAAGAAAAAAGAAAAAAGAAAAAAGAAAAAAGAAAAAAGAAA